>CAKMRK010001431.1:0-12675 GCA_928213465.1 Penicillium sclerotigenum | reverse complement strand
GCTAGTTTCCGCAACGCTTTTAAAGTTGGATATCTTATGTTAGAGGCGATGGTAGGTTTAAATTTCAAATCGCAATATCACAAGAGGGCTCCCTAAAACATAGGCTGAAACTTGAATATAGTATTTTAAGAGATCAGATCGTTATATATTCCAGGTTATAATTAGTTTTTAAAGACTTTTCTAGTACTAAAAATCAGTACTTTTATATGTACCTTTTGTATGGTCCGCCTAGTAAAAGGTACAATTGTATATGGGTGGTATGTTGCATATGGGTGGCGGACCCTCGCAAGCGAGGGTCCGTATTTTTTGAAAAAAAAAATTACAGGGGCCGGTTAATACCTAACTTCCGAAAGACGCGTTTAATTGTCGATTTAGAGATATTGGTTGGAAGTTCGGTAATTAGCTCATTCCAGCTAATTATAGGAAAGCGTCGAACAATCCGATAAAGGTGACAGATAGCGGTATTAGTAAGCTTCTTTAGCCTATCTGATCGAGGGCGAGATCGAAGGGATTTGGTTGAATTAGAACGTTTAACAATATCATAAATCGTTTGATAGGAGTATTAAAAATCGCGTGTAATTTTTGTGACTTTTTCGCCATTTTCTACCGCGTAAGTAATAGTAGAACGCGTATTTTCCGAAAGTTCACCTTTTCCTCTTCGATTACCACTTATTTCGGTACCAAATGAGCGCATAGTGGTTGAGTTATGGAATGTAGAATTTCATTGGTTTGGTTGTTTGGTTGTGGGGTAAAAACAAGTCAAGAAACTTTTGCCCCCCCCCCCATGTAGGTGCGTTTCCAAGACTCCCAAAAACTGCACCGATTCCTGGAAGGAGGGCATTCTGTGCTCTCTAATAGGTCAGAATCACCTGGGCATGGTCGAATCAGTTTAGCTCGATAAGATGGATAAGATGTTTGTTACTGAGGGAAGGAATTTGATTTCTGAGGGAGGGAGAATGGGTTGAAGGGACGGAAATGGCAGAATGCATGCCACCGCCTACGGGCGGTGGCGGCTTCTGCGGGTCAAGTATTCCGCTCGCCCGAGTGTATGTTGTATTTGTATTTTTCTATTCTTAGGCAGTTGTGAATCCATCATACCCATCGTATTGCTTTCATCTTTTCCATCGGAGAATTCATCAACACAAGCATCATTCTGAAAGAGTGAGAACATTTCCCCCGGGATCTTCCAAGAAAGGTTGAAGGAGGGATCCTACCTGCGGGGAGCGTGGGGCGGATTTCGGTCTGTCAGTTACCAGGTGCACCTGGACATTCCTAACATCGACTCCGGAATTAGATATATTCAGTATGTCCACATCTGTATTAAATTCCCATATATATATATGTACGCGGAAAAAAAAATGGGCCAGCGCTTGGTGCCAAAATAGATACTGCGTTTGAACCTTTGAGCCTATGGGATGTAGGGTTGATGCAACAATACCAAAGGCTTTATTCGACCTTGCGTACTTGGGTCACAGGGGAACGATATACTCGCCGGCCATGCAGAATGTACAAGACAATTGCAAAGATGACCACCGCCCCAAAGACAAGGATGGACCAATTCATGGACACCAGGGTCGGGTTATTGGCAGTCGGGAAGAAGGTAAAAATGATGGCAAAGCAAAGCCAAGCCAGTGAGAAGACATTGATCGCCAACCCGAAGATACCAAGCGAGAAGCGCGAAGGGGGAATACCACCCGGTTGAAAACGGACCCGAATGACCGCAGCAATCGGGAAGATGTAAGTGGTGAAAAGGGCAGCAATCATCACAGATGCGACAGCATTGAAAGCCGCAGTAGATCCGATGTTGATCAAACTAAGCAACACGGTAATAATAGTCGACACCAACACAGAGCAGATGGGAATTTGGGTGCGTTGATTAACGTGAGCCAGATGCTTTGAAAACGGCAAGGCATCATCCCGAGCAAAAGCAAAGGTTTGGCGAGAGACCGTCGCAAGAATACCAATAGCACTACAGACTTCCATGACAAGGATGATAGCAGCCACAGCATTGGTGGCAGCCACGGAGCCGGTGGCGTGATTAACTGCCGGAAGGAAGGAGAACCCACTGGCTGGGGCGAGCACATCTTGTAAGTCTCCCATCTTATACAGCAAGGTGATTAGCATGATGAAACCGAGACCTCCGTTGATCAAAGCGGTCGAAACCATACACCACGGGACGACCAAGGCAGCATTCTGGACCTCCTCGGCTAATAGACGTTAGCCATCATCGGGAATTAGGAGAGATGTGGTGTTTGACTTACATATATGCGTAGCAGCATCTGGGCCGGTCCAGGAGAAGATCGGAGTCAGCTGGCCCACCAGACACGCGAGGCCCATGCTCGGCCATTCGCCAGAGTTTGTGAACTCCTTCCAGACAGACTCCCCAGAGGCCTTTCCTGGAGACATGGCCCACATTAGGACAACGACAACAACGAAGCCCAAGAGGTGAATGGCAAGGATGAGACCCTCCATGGGAGGGAGAATCTTATAGCCCCAGGTATTCACCACAGTCCCGACCGCGGCAATAGCGATGGTCAGCAGCGTTCCATGCCAACGCTCAAAGCCATACACCCAACCGGAGGGATCCGAGTAGTTGAAGACGAGTAGTCCCTGAATCAGAGTCCCGCAAAGGTAGCAAATACTAGCAAAACCAGCCTGCCACCCTAGCACTGAAAGCCAACCTAAAAACCGGATTAGCGTTGGAGATGGTCGGATTGTAATTCGGGGTGCGGGCTAACCGGTGAGGTAACTCAAGAATCGTTGACATCTCGGCCAGGCGAATTCACTGACCCAGTGGTACTGTCCACCGGATGTCGGGGAGCTGGCTAGTCAATCTCCATGATCTCAATGCGCAACAGGCAGGTTGAATCGAACTTACATGGAGGCGATCTCGGCCATGGAGATCACGGCAGCAAAAAAACCCACAAACGATGCAATATACACGTAGACCATGCCGGCTCGTCCGCCATCAGTCAGACCGTACGTACTCGTACTGCGTTCCCATTATTCCCAGTGTCCTCTTGTAATATCGCGCGTCCAAAACTCACAGCAGAATCGACTCCCATGTGGCCATCAACGTAGTTGTGAAACCTAAGATCGAGTAAAAACGAAAGTTCCTCTATTGTCGATCAGCATTGAGTGCCGGGTGTGGGCGATATGTAACTCACCTTGAACTGTTGGGTCTTTCCTAAGCGCTGCATGTCCCAATCATCCTGGTCGGTCGCGTCGATGGCGACGTCGTGGAACACTATATCCTTGTCCGATGCTCCCTCCATGGCGATATGTGACAAGGAGAAAAAGGCAAACTGGGGCCAAGAGGGGGGGCCATGGAGAAGGTCATCAAATAAAAGGGGGGAAGGGGGGTGGTGTTGTGGTGTGGAAGAAGGGGAGAAGAAGGAAAGAAGAGTCCGCAAGTGGAGTCAAAAGTTTATCCCACGCCTCTGCAAGATCCTGCAAGATGCTGCAAGGTGCTACACTATTTCTTGACATGCATAGCTAGTAAGGATGTAAATTTATTCAATTTATACGATATTATGTTAGAACATTTGCATTTCTAGAATCATATATTTTCAACATCTTTTCTCCACGGCTACCAAACGGAGTAGATGGAGTCAATGGAGTCAATGGAGTCAATGCAATGGATCAAATGAAGTGGGAAAATGAGAAATGGAGTCCACCAAAATATAATACTCGAATCTGATTCGATCCTACTGTTTATTAAACTTTACACCTGAGCAGGTTTTTCTTCAGCAATCCGCCAAGGTAGTGGTCAGACCCCAGTTATGTTGTATGTCAAATGTCTCATATTTGTGAAAGTGTTAATACAGGGCTGTACGGGGTACGGAGTATGGAGTACGGGGTAAAGATTGTCAGTTGCACTTCACCCTACATATGTACGGAGTATATATATTATGTATATTATTTGATATCCCACAATTAATAGTGTGGGATATATTGTACAACATAGATATACAGTTCAGGCAAAATTAATACATAATACCAGGCCACCTCTGAAGTACATCGTATGTTTTACCTACGTCTTATCTATTATTCGCTAGCTTTTTCCACGTGAGATATGTTTCAGTTGAATATCCATATGTTCCTTTAACTTCTTCGGGTTATTCCACCATCTATTGTAATATCTTTGCTGATACCCTTTTAAACTTTGATTTATAACTTAACTTCTCCTAGTATAATATAGACCTTGCCAACTCCCACGGGAGTACAAATTTTTTACTCCTATCCCCGTGGGACTAAGCTAAGCCTATTTAGTTAATTTTATTACCTAGGTTGTCCTGGCACAAAATCTAAGATTTTACTCCCGCCAAGAACCGGGAGTTGGCAAGGTCTAGTGTGATCCCAGAGTGTGGAGAACCGTAATATATATACCACTGCAACTAAGTCAATTCCATGAATTGACTTGGTTATGACCTTTTGGTCTAATAGGTAACTGCATGGAGTAGTGGCCTGCGGATCTCACTAGTATAATATATATAAGAGGTCTCTCTATTGTGACGGACTATGTCCTTATATAGCGAGCGCGGTTCTAAAGATACGTCTTAAGAATTCTAGTCTTTTGCCAGTGGCGCAGCGGATTAACCTTCGGAACGCGCCCCGGAGGTTGCCCGTGACATACTATATGAAGAATACATTACACTTCCCTCTCTCTATTGTCAACCCGCCTGGTTAACAGGAACTAGCCTGAAAATCTAGTATTCTTGACATGTGCGTAAGGGTTTCAAGGTCTAGCCCTGACCTTCCTGTCCACGTTGTACACATAACTCAAATACAACCTTTCCCTTCCAGCATGGTTTTCGGCCAATTTGGCATTCCTTCCAAGCATTGGCATATATTTTGTAGCGCCATCGATTCAAGCAAGACGGTCCGCTCGCCACTTCTGGCCGCACTAAGCGACTGCTACTGTGCGAATAAATGGGAAGTGGCTGAAGAAAATGTTTACTGAGAAGGCCCCGGTTTAACTCAGCATGGCGTGGCGCGACCTCTTGGTCAGGTGTCATAGCGTTAGACATCATCGGTGGTAAGCACTGTCGGATTTTTTGGATGACGTTTTCCCATTCATGATGTTCCGTTCTCTGCCACACAGAACGTAGCAGTATCACATTTCTTGGACCGATACCGATAAGAAACACAGAAAGCACAGTAGGGGACTGAAATGTGAATTTGTTCAGAGTATAAAACACCCCTCGCGCCTCGTTATAAACCTGGCGGCTCACAGGCATGATCGCCAAGGGATTATTGCTCGGGTTGTGTTGCAGCCAAAGCCCATCTCGACGTGGATCGACATTTCTGTCGTCAAGATGCTTGTCAAATTGTATTTCCTCGTAGCAGAACAAGTGCTGGTATATCAATAGACGCACTTCTAATATGCCATGCATTTCAAGTTAGTATCTAAGCAGTGAATTCCAAGTGAAAGCCCGACGCAATGCATCCTGTGGCATGCGACAGACAAAACAATGGACAAAAAAGATATAGAAACAGGACGCACCAGTAGGAAGGCTAAGAAAATGGAAAGTCCCCTCCTGAACTGTGGCTAATTTCTCATCAAATGGTAGCAACCACTCATTCCAATCCCGACGACTTGGTTTTTTGACTTGGATATTAGATTCAACATCATTCAAACCGCAATGCTTATAGTAGATGACATGTTCCCGAAAGTGCGCACGAGAATCTAATATCTTCGAGCAAGTCCAGCATTGATACCTAAACTGGTGGGGGTGGAGGTGGCTTTGAATCTGCAAAAGATCATGTTTTCCGTCGGCAGGGAGTCTCCATTCGCTGATGTATTGTGTCAGGTGTTTGCGAAGAGCTGTTTTGTTAACGTAGCACTTATGACAGAAAGGGCATGAATCAATTTGCCTGGTCATTCCTGAAGACTGGGTGTCTTGACAAGTTGAGTCTCCAGTGGTGGTTGCTAGGCGGATGCCAGGCTGTTTGGATGTGCTTACGAGCGCCGAGTGTGGAAGGCGGTGAGGTCGAGGGCGGAAGACGCGATGCACCACGCGTCGTAGCGCCACCATCCCCACAAGGATCTTTCACGGTGGCGATGGGCTGCCCCTATGAACAACAGCATATGAGAATCAGTAATGGTGTTCGGGTGTTTGAGCGCAAAAAAATTGCACAAATAAGTGATATGGCGCAGCAGAAGACGCGATAAATCACTCACATTTCCAGGAAGAATGGACTTCCATGCAGCGAAGCTCGCAATCGGATGTCCATACCTGTTATTGGCATATACTCTACCTAGGGTATGCTGGCTGGTCTGAAGCGACGGGACCAGGAATGATATGTAGGCTATGGCTTGTGCAGAGCACTAACGGGGTGCTATAGCCTCGGGGGCACTCTAGTGCGATGTCCTTGGTTCACTGTCATTCATTAGCTTTCAGATCGGCGAGATAATCCATGACTCGCATATTCTGGTGGCCAAAACTAGGGACGAAGAGACGGTAAAGAGTTCGGTCCTTGCGCTCGTGCGTTGTGGTCATATGTCGGTTCTATTGGAATCGCATCGTCTTCAGGATCAGTAGAATTCCAGACAGGTCAGGCTGAGATTCACGTACCTATGACGTGCGTATTCGCGCTTTTCCCTTTGTAATACATATAGGGGCTGTGAAATAGATTAGCTCAATCGGCTGCTATAGCGGAGACGTTTTCTCATAGACGCTTGGACCAGCCAGCTTAAGTCTTGTCTCTTTGATCGGCTGGTTGGTTGGCATAGTAGATGTGCTAAGAGCAATATCCTTCGTAGGCACTATCTGTCTTGTCGGTCCACAATGTATTCTAGAGATGTCACTATAGTGGAAATATTAGTTCCGGTCCAAAGCGGAAGAACTCATCAACTGCCTCAGATATAAGCCTACTCGACTTTGCGTGGTCAAGTGATAAATTGTAGAGCAAACAGCTAGGGGTAGAGGACATATTGGCTTAGGGCTTAGGGTATAACTATATCACTATAGTCTAAAGTAAAACCTCTATTAAAAAAATAGACCAATTATTATAATACACGAACTATAGATTGATATCTATAAACCCACGGTTTAGTACTAATACTAGGAATGGCTTAGCCTGCTAGTACACCATGGCCTAGAGAAGACTCGAGATATGAGTTGAGGTGCTAGTATCATGGATAACTAAGTGCGCTACTATATATATTGGTCCTGGGCATATCAGAGGTCTCTCTCTGATATAATGGTCTTTTGGCCGAGTGGAAGAATGTGCGCCCAGGCATCCTCTTTACAGCTAGTCCGCTCCTACAACTTTATTGCACTAAATCTAAGTAGATTCCCCAAGTTATGCGTCCTCTTAAATTTTCCAAAAGTTTCGGTAATTATTCGCCAGGCCCCAAGTAGGTTGCAATTAAATGACTCATGTCACCACAAGCATCCACAGGCTCATAGTTATCTCCAAAGCCATTGCCCTCGACAATGGTGCGGTAGTAGAAGAGGGCCTTTTCTTTCTGCTCAACAAATCCAAACACATCGGCGTGCCCAGCCTCCGCATATTGCTGCCATCTGCTTGCAAGAGCTGTGGATGCACCTCTGCTATCGCTGCTAGATACAAGAGAAAGTCTTTCATGCTTGAAAGAGATCTTGACCCCCGCCCCATTGTGTCGCTTGGCCCTGGAAAAAGTCACGTTTCCAGAGTTCTCAAACGGAATGTGGAAATGCGTAGTTCCATCCGCGAAGTGATGAATCGTATAATCATGAGGTTTTTCGCTCTCGATATGTCTAACATTCTTGAGTATATGGCGTGATATCAGGGCTGGCTCATTGTCTCTTGTCGTGATCCTGTCACTAGGAAAAAAGATGGTCTCAACAGAATCATAACTATAGCCATTGAGTTTAAGCATATCTTCAATGCTTGAAGGGGAATCATCGCTAGGGAGCGATCGGCCATTCATGTATGCGTTGCTAGCGTCGACAGCGACAGATCCTAGCTTGTAGATATAGCCAACATCGAAGATCAACTGGAAGCCCTGTTTGACGTCTTCAACCCAAACTGCACACTGTTTATTCTCGTGCCTCTCACAGACCCCCTTGACGTAATTCGATGCCTTGGTGACGAAAATGTTTCTAAGGTTCAGATAAAAAGTGTCAAAACTGATATATATAGAGCTGGAGATTATGAAAATTGAGCATTGTCAAAACATACGCCACTTCGAGGGATGTACGAGCCCAGATTGCCTTTGCTACAGATGTGCATTGTGCAGCAGTTACTCTCTTCTCAAGTCCAACTTGAGCAACACCCGCAGAGCGAGCAGCTTGGTTTGAGGCATAAGTTTCCTTGCCATTAGGGGCTGCATAGGCCGCATAAAAGAGAGAGAGAATAAGGAAAGCCCGAAGAACCTTCATTTTTAGATGCAACTGAGAATAAAGACCGTAAAAAATAGAAGTGACACTTTTTGGAGGAAATATAGTACTAATGAGATTTGATAGCAAGATATTTATACCTGGAAAGAGTTATAATGGCGTTAGCATGCCCGGAATGACCATGTTGCGCTAGTGTCAGAAAGGGAGCTCAATCGACAGGCACTTCAGAGCGAAATTTTGAAGCTAAAGTGGTCTAATTCTTAGTCCCCTCTTTGATGCAACCAAGAATGGGATAGTGGAAACTAAAACATATTGGAAGCCGAAAGGACTTTTGTGTTTACTGTTGTAGGCTTCCAGCCGCCCCAGGCTTTAGCTCCGCACTATAGCGAAAGAATGATAAATTTGTAGATGGTCATAAAGCCCTGGCGATTAATACTTCGTGTAGATACGACATTGACTTCTATTGGTGAACTTGGCATATATTATCATATCACCGGTTGGGGGATGTTGTTTTAACATACAATAACATTCGAAGGTGTCTTGATGTGCCCGGGTAATCGCCCAGAGATCTTTCCAAACTGGTTATATAATTTGATTACGACACACGCTATCTATTAAGTACTGCAATATCCAGCACATTCCCAGCATCCGAAGCGAGATGCTTGCATGCGGCGTTGAAGTGGAGTCGATTCCTTTTTAGTTTCTTCGCATTCGGATCTTGGATACAATAGAAATGAGCTGAAACATTGTATCCATTATTATACAGGGGGGCCGATTGTAAAAAAATCCCTCGTTATAAAGTTGGTAAACAGCTGGTACACGCACTGCGACCAGAGCGTCTAGCTCATATTCTATCTACTTCACCATTGTCCAGACAGGAGGTATATATGAGGCAATTAAAAACTGCTAGGCCTTGTCAGGTCATATGTCCTACCTAATGCATCAAGCCAATTCAGCTGTCTAGTGCTCCCTATTTCGGGCCTATGTGAATCCTCGGTTTGGTGACTTGCATAGCTCTAGTGCTTTCAAGCGTCACAGCCCTAGTTTCACTTATATCCAGCCCTTCCATAACAAGGAAACATTGATTTTCTCTATGAGCTCTATTGAGCTAACAGGGACTTTGTACAACAGTCTTTACCGGTATGATTCACCCACTTTGAAAGCGGTCAATATGATAATCATACCACTTCGCGGCTTTGTGTATTAGACTTGTAAGGTATCACCGATTTATTTCTCCACAGCTCAGCATATTTTACAATACCAGTATAAAGATTAATATTTTACATGAAATATAGCATTATCGTAAAAGGCGTTATCCAGTATATTGACTCATATATAGTAAAATTTTTGATTTTGGAGTCTACTTAGGATCATTTTATAGATCTTCGTGCTTTCATTGATTTGTATGTAATCAAAACAGCATGCAAATACGGCAGAAATCTTGACGCTAGTAGACCCGCTGTGGAGGTGGGTGAATCTCACAGGTATAGACTGTTTATACGGAGTACGGAGTACGGAGTAGTTCAGATTAGAATCCTTCCGCCATCCCGACGCTAATGAAGTGCCAAGGTCGGCTGGACTCGGCCCACGTCTCAATAATAGGAACTAGAACAGTTTCCATGTTGGCGTAGATTATATAGTATTGGGCAGCGTGATAGAGCTCGTTGCCGACATCAATACCATGGTGAGGAGACAATGATCGCCTGTGGTTCTGTAATATTCACTTGGGATTCGATCATATTGCCCTATCGTTTGATTCCCCTGATTTAGCATAGTTGGTCTCTGATATTTGTGGAGTTATTTTATGTATGTTTATACAGGCAGCCTTGTCGATGGATACACAAAGCAAGTTCTATGGGCTCTGGTGGGTACCACCATCCTCGGTGAAAGGCTGCGGCCGGCCTTGGCAATACTTGGGTAAACCCTCTAGCCAATTTTGGAGATCAATTTATAAATGAGCTCCACTTAATTTGCCAAGCCTGTGATCTATGGGCAAAGAATAGGTGGGTCATTTGAATGGTGGATATGTTTAGGGTCCATTTGTGTGATTTTCATGAAAACTGAAACTTAAGACTTGCACCAGGCCAACGAAAATTACTTGGGATAGGAGGCATTTTGGCGACTCTGGATTCGGAGCCTTACCGGTACTCACTCCACTCTATTATGCATAGTAGCACGCTAAGACATTGGGGGAGGACCCACGTCACCCAAAGTGAAAAAGAACTCTGTCCTTAGACACCTAAACTCTGCCGACTCTGCCTTTCTACTCCAATTCTTTCAACTTTCCTTTCTTCTCCTCGCAATCGTCCGAAATTCATCATGGAAGCGAAAATCCCTCCTAGTTCCTCCCCGGGATTGGCTCAGAAAAAGCACACATCAGACCACCCTTTGGGGCGTATATTGGAACCCCTTGGGTTCTATAGACATCCAATCTTGTATGACACCTTTTCTAACCCTCAGGTGCTAGTTGCTAACCCGCGCTGTGGAGGTTCACGCTTTGTATTTTCGCATCTTTCTTTCTATTTACTTTCGTTTGTCGACAATACTGTGATGCAGATTCGTGTCGTTATTACCGTTGGAACATGATGTCTGCTTTATCGCTCTTCTTGTTCACTTATGGGATATGGGGTCAGGGCGTCAAAAAGCTTGCAGCGCAAAGCAGGCAACGAGAGGAATGTGGTTTGCGCGATGAGAAAACACGGATGCCTGCCTCTTGAAACAGAGAATGGAAGAAATATGTTAAGATTCGAGCTGTTAACGACAGTATTGAATGGTATGGCTTATGTTATCTTCACGCTGATTTATCTGGCGCGAGCAGACAGAATGACCATTTTTCGGTAGACAATAGACCAATGTTCTAGTGGGGAGCCCTCACTCCGGATTCGTGTCATTTTAGTTAAGAGTCATACATATCGTGAATCCAAACCATACGTTGTTATACACCCAAATTTCTGTCAGTTAGTAATAACCACACTGATGGTTGTAGGGTAACTTTAATAGGTAAATATCCTTCTTATAAAAAAGTCCAATCTAGGATAATATATGCTTTATTAGTGTCTCCTTATGCTTACTATCCTTACTCCCTATCCTGATTATTTTTTACCCTATAACCCTGCGAGCTAAAAAACCGGTAATAGTAGTAACGTGCTAACGAACTAGTAATTACGTACTGACCTACCATAACCTACTAGTTTCTACCAGTTCCATTCACCCCGCGATGTTTACCCTGCTAACCTGCGACTATAGTATTCACATTCGGTACTAGTAATAAGTGGAAAATCAGACACTCCGCTCACTTGGGGAAAATATAAGTTAACCCGCTTATATTGGATGTATGTCGGATAGCTTCAATAGATATAAACAAATTCATCGTTCTCCCGATCAGTCAGATCCTGGAACGCATTGTTCCCGACTTGCATAGTCTCATGTCCAACCGCCTCTAGATTGGCCTGCATATCGTGATAATTATCTTGCATCGAAAGGTCTACTATTTTAGCTCTCTTGCCATTTTGTATCCGACGACGTGCTTGTTGTTTGTTTAGGAACCATATATTGGCCCACTGAATGAGAACAACAGCTGCCAAAGTGCTGAAAATTCCAAGACATGCGCGCAGACCTGGGTGATAGGCTGGCTTGTCCTTTGCGTTAAAGAGCAACGGGCCAATGATATTCCCTGCTGAGCTTGCTGCATTGTAGAAACTCATGATGACGGACTTCTTGGTGGTACCTGCCGTGTTACCGATAATCCAGGTCACAATCAATGGATTTCCGCCAAATAAGAATGCGAGTAGATAGTAGCCAGCAAGTAACTGGCCCTGCACAGACTTGGTCCGAGCCACCGCATATAAAATTGCTAGACCAGCGATCACAGGTAGCATAAAAGCCGCGATGATAACGCTCTTCACACGAACGGTTTGGGCAAGATAGCTTGCTAGCAGAATGATGATGGTCTGCAATACGCCAAATGGCATAGTCAGCAGAGTCGTCCTATCCCATAGGGGTTGTTGTAGTCTAGTAGACTGGAATTAGGACTTTGCCTTAAGTATGGTGGATAAAAGTGGGGCCATGAGTAGACTAGAATACTTTTTATAAGTAGACTAGAAAAGCTTCTAGTACGAGGATAAAGCTTAAAATTTATAAAGTTCTATTCTATACTATAAGGATTATAGTGTCTAAATTTTAGAGTAATTGATCAAGTTATAAAGGTATAGTAGCTAATTAAAAATCGGAATTATTTTTAATAGGGTGCGACCGTACGAAGGGCTAGCACTCTTTAACTTTATTTTAAAATATATATTTTAAGTTTTAATTATATATAGATTTATATTCTAATTTATAGTATATTTAT
>CAKMRK010001428.1:0-92743 GCA_928213465.1 Penicillium sclerotigenum | reverse complement strand
GAAGAGGAGGTATGAAGAGGAGGTATGAAGAGGAGGTATGAAGAGGAGGTATGAAGAGGAGGTATGAAGAGGAGGTATGAAGAGGAGGTATGAAGAGGAGGTATGAAGAGGAGGTATGAAGAGGAGGCATGAAGAACCAGGTCTAAACTAGGAGGATAAAGATGGAGATAATTGAAGATAGAGTGAGAATATAAGGTAATTGAGGATCATGATAAGATAATGATTTTGATACCACTGCCCCCTCCTCGTATATCAACCTCGACGCGGAACCATACTAGTGAAGGCATGTGAGGCTAAGGAAAGTGTGATTAGCGCGAAGGATGCAAGATCAGCGTTGGAAACCCGAGGTTGGTAGTCTGGCCGGTGGGCATGAGCATTTGATTTTTGCGAATTTCTTATTTTGATTGGATTCATTAAAAGAGTGAATAGTAGACTCGTTGGTATATTTGGAATGTCTAGGGCTTCTAGGTTGTTATTCCTGTATGTACGTACTTTGTATCTAATTTCTATGTACTCTCAACTGTGAACAGCAAATATATACAATCTATAAGCATAAGTGGCCTACTCATGGACATATTTTGAAAGATACTATGTATCCATGTAATAATCTTCCAAGTGGAGCCAATTTCAGACGATTATCCTCCCAATTAATTAAGAGAAAAAGGAATTCTCGGATGTCATGGGTTTCCTATGTCAGTAATGTGTATCTATAGATATTTCCAGATGTTGGTGGCTGTATGTAACCACTAGAGTAGAGTATATACCGAACCAACAGGTCGGATGCAAGCTCATCAAAATCCGCGACACTAGGCCTGCAGGAGATGGATTGCCGTTACTAGAACCTGCAGCCAATGTTTGTCGATCGCTGTTGAATTCGGCTTTCGGTTTTTATGTACACTAAAATGGTGCACTACTGATTGGTTATCCTGATATCAGAACTATATCGATCTGAGCTTCCTAGAAACTTCCATGGGGGATATTAAATCTAACAACCGTCTTGCTTCCCGGTATTTCTACAGATGATCGGCCCTAGGTTAATACAAAATATGGGTTTGAAATAAATGCAGAATCTTGTATTATAGTGTAGCCCCTTTATCGATTTAAAGCTGTATGTTGATAGCTATAAGTTGATGAATCTATTTACTTTGACTTCAGCTATAACAACCCCACTGATCCTTCTAAAATACTAAAGGATCCAAGTACGAAATACTACATCATAATATAGAATAAAATGATCATATTAAGCCATAAAACTCACCATAATCCCACACCGCAACCCGCCATAGCCGATCTATCTATTTGAACCCCCTCGGCGCCTAAGGTGTGACTAGTTAGGAAAGAGACAACATAAACCAGTATGAGCAAAGAACATAATCCCATGGTCTAAAGGCTTCACAACTATAGGTATCAAAGCAACCCCCGTAACTTTCTTTGATGCACTATGCATACTACACGCTGCCCCACAAAATGCCCCACAAAAAGAGGTGCTATAACGAACATGAATCCACCAAACTTTCAATATGTTGTGATTGACTAATCCTTTTCCGACAGTATGGTAATTGGTACTTCCACATGCGCACCTTCGCAATTGCTATTATACCATGATACTATCGTCCCGGAAGGCAACCACTACCGGGCTTAGATTCCGGATCCGCGTGCCCTTAACCCTTTCCCCAAAGTATGTCTATAGCTGCATCTAGGCGCGGTCTCCTCAACGTGGACGTAATGCATTGGCTAGTTTTTCCCATCGGGTCTACATTGCTCTATCAAAGGTTCATATAGTGGGGGTTCCCAATACTATGGATAGTACCTGGCGCAGACGCATACGACAACCGGCATACGGGGGATTATATGGGCGCACCAAGACAAAGGCTAGAGCTGCGGCTTAGGATACGATGCTGGTATATCATTTTCCGGGAAGATCACGTTATCCAATAGTACGAACTGTGCGCTGTAGTTTAATCTGGTCTATATGCAAGGCTTCTAGATCCCTCAATGACACAAATTGGTTGCACTTTATTACCATCCCCAGTCCGTTCGGGGTGTTTCTAAAGGATTGTATCGGTGAAAGAACAATGTGTGTTTCTATTATTGTTCTTTCCTACATATTTCACCTGAAGATATTTACAAAGCAACCATATATAGGGTATAAAATGAAGTCCACGGAATAAAAAGTAAACCAAACCTGTGTGGACACTCTTTCTTTGTTTACATCCTACGCCACAAAACCCCTCATGTGAGGTGTATGCATCACGACCAAACAGTGTTGGGTAGAATCGGAATCTGGAGTTTTATGCATTGGGTACAGAACTCCAGATCGTCGATCTGTATCTGGCTGGCATTAAGGCAGCATGAGCATTATCTTAGTCGCCCCCACTTGGGATTAAAGCCACTTGAACGAGTACGGAGTAGAGGGACTTTGGCCTCACATTGAGTTGTTATACCGTGTACTCCGATAGTTCAAATGCAATTGATGGGCAAATCGGACTGTCTCCAATTCTTATACCCATAACATCCTCTATTTGAATAAGCAGACTACCCCATAGAATTCAGTCTATTGTATATCATATCCAACATTTCAATACAAGCCAAGGGTCTAATCTAATCCAGCCCATAGCATTAAAATGCTCGCAAATCAAATGCAATCAATATACAATATGAAAAAGCAAAAAAGGGAATCAAAAAATAAGACCTTGAAATGTACTCATCACAACTCATCCTTATCCTCCGCCGGCGGAGGCACAACCGGTCGCCCAGAATCCTTGGCCAAGTCAACTCCAATCTTCTTGCGCCACTTCTCCCAAAGAGCATGGAAGTCCTTCTCCATTCCGCTCTCCATCTGATCCGGCAGGATAACAGTATACTCAACAAACAGATTGCCCGCCTGATCATTCTCATCATGGTGATCATGTAAATGACCCTCGGAGTAATGCGGCATGCCCTCCCCGGCAATAGTCTCAACAGCCAAGGGCTGAACAACCTCACCACGTCCACGTCCCAGACGAACAACATGCCCATCAAGATGCGTAAGATTGCGACTCCAACCGCCCATCCACGCCTCGCGCAGCGAAAGAGTCTCCTTCCAGAAAAGGTCCTTCCCCTTCCGCCGGAAGAACGTGCCATCCGTCTTCTCCCCTTCCTCCACCCCAAGCTCAGGCTCCTTCTCATCCAAAACAACAATCAAATCCCCGGCAATCCAGTCCGGACTCTCATCAGCTTCATTCTCAAAAACAAGCCTAGTCCCCTTCCCCATCCCGGGCTCAATACTAGCACTAGTCTCAACCTGATTCCGAACAACCCGATTCCCCTGACAAACAGGACAAGGATTCTTAATCTTCTTCCCCTGTCCATGACACTTATCACACTGCATCTGCACCTGCTGGAACATCCCCGGCGCAAGCATATGTTTCTGAATAACGACACCACGTCCAGCGCACCGATCACAAGTCACAACCTCTCGATCCTTGGATCCGGTACCCTCGCACGAATCGCAAATCTGCTGCTTCTCAACAAGGAAGTTGATCTCGCGCCCATTGTAGAAATCCCGCAACGGCAGCGCCGCCCGCACTTCCATATCCGGTCCGCGACGGTGTCCAGGCGCATGTCCAGAGTGTCCGCCCCCGCCGAAGAATCGTGAAAAAAGATCGAATGGGTCGTGGCTGCCGCCAGCTGATCCGCCTTTGCGGTGCTGCTCCACCCCGTCGTGGCCGTATTGGTCGTACACCTTGCGCAGCGCGCTGTTCGAGAGCACATCGTAGGCGTCTGCTATTTCGACGAATTTCTCGCGCGCCGTATCATCGCCGCTAACGAGGTAGGTTAGTAACTGCGCTGTGTGGGTGTAGTGTGTACCATGCGCGGAGTCACAGCAGAGAAACGACAAAGCATGGAGAAAAAGAAATAAAAGAATAGTAGCTGCAACTCACGGATTCTTGTCAGGGTGGTATTTCTTGCTTAGTGTTCTGTACGCGCGCTTGATGTCCCTCTCCGATGCGGACTTCGCGAGTCCAAGCACCTTGTAGTAATCCTCGGCAGCGATTACAACGACCGAGAATAGCACCACGGCTACTGCAACTAGGAGTCGTAATAATTGCATTTCAGCGGTGGGGAGCTGCGCGAGCAGCTGCTCGTGCGCTCGGGGGAGATGTGGAGCTTTTGTTTGTGTAGATCGAGGTATGTAGGTGCAGCTTCAATGAGCTAAGGTTTTGATGGCCTTGGTGTGATGTTTAATTATTCAGCATATAGTATGCAATTGCTAGCAGCACAGGTGTTCTCCTCCGCCGAGCTTTATGCCAGAGTAAAGAATTAAAGATTGTAGGCGTTGGCTCCGCGGCCTAGATCTACATTAGGTGGCCTAAAAGAGGAACAATGTTTAGCCGGGTCACGTGGGAGTTTGGCCACTGATTCGCATTAGGATTACTTGGGAAATAAGCAATAAACAGCCAATAATGTAGAGTAAAAGAGTAGGGTTTGATTTAGAATTAGTGTTTAAAATTGGGAATATCATCCAAGAGAGTTTTCTACATATGTGGTGCAGCTTTGTATGGTAACATCGTCTACTATGTGTCCAATTCTACAGATATATATACTTGGGATGTATGTCGGAAGAGTATTTCTCTTATATTCATGGAAAACAAAATTACACTTTACATAGTAGAAATACCAGATACATTTGGATCACCAATTCAAGTTCGCATACATTAAACCACCTGTTCTCTGATGGACACACTTGTCAAGGGCCAGTGAATAGCTAGAACACCGCATACGACCGATTAGAGTAATAATCAAAATCTAGATATAGATCCTCTATCATCGCCTAGCCAATGCAGTCGCTTCTCTCCTGAAGCAAAAGCGAAGAAAAGCGAAGAAAAGAAAAGAAAATAAAATAAAAGCACCGATAGCCAACTCTTCCCCCGAATATTCAAGGGTGGATTGTTCACGACATACAGTGATACAGTGCCATAGAAAAAAGTATTAACACCCCTTGACACCCACCTATCACACCGCCCATATGTCGACTATACCGCCTACCAAACGCTCACCCAAGTCATGCTATAAAGCGTTGAAAATATCTGAAGCACCCATTACAAACCTGCTCTAGAACTTTCAGGTTATTTTCTATTCAGCAGGGTCGTTTCTAGAATGATAGGTAGGCCATAATAGCTACCTAGCGAATCTTGGGCGGATAATTCGTCCAGCAGAATCTTATAAAAGCACACTATGTGGGGCTAAGGGTGCTAACACTTTTGCTGCGTCACTGTAGCTGATTGACCGAGACATCAAATCGATCCTCGTAGGCTTGCCGAACCATTCATCGGGCCTTGTATTCGAAAATTCCGGGATGGGACACGACGAACAGAGTTGTGTTGTAGGCAATTTTGCTATCCTTAAAATCGGACTCGAAGTCACCTAGAAGAAACAGGTACAGAAGCCGAAAGGCCGAGTCTCGTGCCGGGCTTTTTACACTTCACTCATCCCAATCGAGGTCATCCTTGTTAGAGCGGATATTGCGTCTAGATAGGGCATCAACACAGAGGAATTCGAGTGTGTTTTGCAAAGAAGACGATAATCACTAAGTCGGGTTGGCATGCGGCGAAAGAAATGATGAAACACATCTTTGATTCCTTTGTCGATCACACGGAAAAATTGTCGGGTGTGGGCAACCGGGCTGGATCCTGGCCAGAGGACCGTTAGAACCTGGGTAGAAGACAATTGTATTATACTACCTATACAGCATTACCAACCTCTATTAGCTCTTTACTTGGAACTTAGTAGAATTATTCCATGATCAAAAGGAAGAAAGTGCACTAAAATGGAAATGAAAGCCATCGGGCACGGACTAGCACCCAGTGGATTGTTCGGATTCATCATAAAATCATAGACATGCTGTTAGCTAAGTAGTGTAACTCCTGCAAATCCCTAAATCAGATAAGAAATGCAATTAGTATCGCCCAGCAACATTAAAGATATCATTATGCCAGGTATGACCAAGCCCTTGCGTCTCATCTCCATCCTCGATAGCCTCCTGCGCACGTGTAGCCTCCTCATGCCAGGTCTTGACAATACTACCAGGAGCATAAACACCCTTAAAGACACCCTTATCCAGCGGCTCAAGTCCAACCCTAGTCTCGACATCCGAGTCGGCGGGTTTAAGGCGTGCGAGGACAGCCCGCACAAAAGTCGCTAGATCCTGCGGGTTAGCGATACGCGCAGCACGCAGCCGTTCACGGGCAAAGACTAGCTCGCGATTCAGTGCGAACGTCGCTGCAACAATCTCCTCTGCAATCTTCTTCTCCAGTACGCGCCGCACGAGGTGTTTCAGGAATGGCTTAGTCAGCCATAACAAGAATCTCCACTTGCTACGCTTGACTATGTAGTCGAGTTTGTGGATGCAGACGCGAACGCCGCGCAAAGAGAAGATCTGCTCCAGCCTGTCACGGCCGACTTCGATGTCTAGTGAGATGTCGATACCGCGGCGGTCTAGGTAGAAGCTTGCTATGCCTTCGTCCTTCAGGTGGAAGAAGCCTGTGTGTGTGCGGAACCAGTAGCCGAAGTCTTCGGCGCTGATGTTTAGGCCTTGGACGGTGACTGTGAAGGCTGTTTTCATGAGTGTTTCTGTGCGCTTAGAGTGGGTTTTTACCACGTCGATGTCATTGCGCGTAAGGAGATGCATGCGGTAGGGGAGGAAGGAGGAGAAGTTTACTGTGTGACCGGGTTCGAGGATTAGGTTCTCGAGGAGGAGGTCCATTTCTGGAGCAGAAATCTCTAGGCGGGGGATTGGGATGTATTGGATTGTCCGGAGGAGGACTGGGAGGAAGACGTTCACCAAGTCTGCTGGGAGGTCGGCCTTCTTGTCGTTGTAGGCGCCCCAGGCGCCCTGGTAGACCTTCTTAGTGGCATTGATTAACTTAGAGATGGCGGGGTCTTCCGGCACCGTTCTAAGTGCGCATTTGGTCTGTGCTAGAAAATCGTCCACATCCTTTCGTAGGCCCGTCTCCGAGCCTACTTTGTCGGACTGTTGTTTGAGTTCATCAAGCTTCTGCGGTGCCGAGTCGAAGAACTTGGGGTTGGTGAGCATGTCCTTTAACGAAGTTCCGACCTCTCTGAGTAGATTATCAAATTCAGGATCTTTGTTTGCATGGCGCAAGACATTGTGGAATTTCTCCTGCAGTCGATCCCACTCTTCTGCACTACCGAATGACCGCAAGAGAATCCAGAAGCCGTCGACCGCCCGCTTGAGGTCAGCATTGACTTCCAGGTCTTCTTGAGCGACCGAGGCAGTATTCTCTGCCACATCCGCATAGATCTTAGCATAGCGTGTTACCAATTGAGCAAGTGTCGCCACCGAGTCAGAATAGTCCGTCCTATCCCGGAGCTTTTGAACTGCCTGCTTCAGTCGGAACAACAAGGTATCCCTCTCTCGTCCGGAGAGGTGCTCCTTAGCGCTTTGCACAGCATCATGACTTGTCTGGGCAATCCCCTCCCCGGCCACATCCGCAACATGTGCAACAGCCTCGTTTATCTCCGTCTTTGATAGCGCATGCCCTTCATCGGCACCGGCACCCTGCAGCGCCTGCTCTTCTTCCTCGGACGGTTTGACCTGTTCTGCAACTCGCTTGGAGGATTCAGCGAAGGATTCAGCGGTATCAGCGAAGATTTGGCGGCCAACGGTGACAATGTCATCGATGAAAAGACGGAAATCGGCGTTGGTTAGAAGCAGGCTACCGACGGTGCGGAAGCTATCATATGCTACGTGCGGGGGTTAGCAAACAGTCATCTTGTGATTTGCATGTGCCAAGCCCGTAAGCTGGGGAGTGGAAATGCGCGACCCACCAGCTTTAGTATCTGCCCGCGCCTTCACGTGGGCGGCCTGTCTGGAAACCCTCTCGCTATCCACCTCGACGCGTGAACGGGCCAGGCGCCACAGAAATTCCTGGAGTTGGTCTTGGCCGTTCTTCTGTTGCAGAACTTCGATGAAGACCTGGATCCACAGTCGACTATCCCGCACTAGCTGGCGACCGACGCCACCGATATCCTGATTGCGCAGGTTGAGGATATCAGAAGCTAGGAGGGTGCGGAGGTTGGCTATGGTTTGTTCAGTTGTTGGCATGTACCCCTCAGAGATGGCGCGGACCATCTGGTAACTATGTAGCTTTTGATGGAGTTGCCGCTGACGGGAGGTGTCATCCTCGTAGCGAGGAAGGAGGGGTTCGATTTCCGAGGGCATTTTGAATACACCCTGGACCGTGTGAGATAACAGTTATGTATGGAGATGGAGCTAAAGGTTGAAGTTCTAGGGAGGAGTGAAGGTCGGGAACCTGTTTTGAGCACATGACGACACATCACTCGTACAGTGCAACATGAATGTTTGCTCTTGGTACTTTGTCTAAGTACATATATATATATATATATACAGAGCCAGAATATTTCTTACAAAATGAGTATGCTTATCATTAACTAAGAAAGGACCAAGAGATATATAGTAAATGAAGTAATTGGAACCATGTACGGAGTACTCCGTACTCCGTATTACTCCGTATGGAGTAGAGAATCGATGATCTGGGGAAAGCTATGGATTTAGCCGGGGCCATTTACGTAGCCTTTTATTCAACTATGGGCAATAGTTCCAATTAGATCGGGCTTATTTCAATGTTTACTTCGTTTGATCATCGATTGATCCATTTTGCGCTTTTAAATTAGGTAATTATTGGCAAGGAGATCCTGATCTGCGGTAAAAAGGAGAGAAAAAGAAAAAAAAATGTACGGAGTACTTCGTACATATATGCCTCATGTACTTCGTACTTCGTACTCCGTAATCGAGAATGATGTGTCCAATGTGGTAGTTATGAGCTCATCCACATTCTACAATGTACACCCACGCGGAAAATAGCCAAGCCCTTGCAAGCCCCAACGTTGGGAACTGCAGAGAAACACGCTGACGAGTTCGGAGATATGCATCTAATATGTTGTATGTACGCAGTAGAGCAGAGCATAGGAATGAAAATTATTAATAGAAGCTTTACGCCTTACACAGAGCTGTGAGGTTACCCGGACAAGGGGTCCAATCGGCGACGGGAATTGAAAATCCCTGGATTCCGAATTGTTTCTTCCGACACAGTACTCCGTCGAGTGGATGTGGTTCCAGACCTGACAATTGAAATAACACAATTGGAATAGAAAGGGGGCGGAAAAAAATAACGCAACTGTGCTAGAGAATATAAGTAATCAAAAACCCCTGGTGTCGGCGACCGAGAGCCATTCACAACGCCGAATATCATCACCAACGCGGCGGACTCGAAACAGGGCCTAAAAGTCTCACCGGGAAGCATCCGATCGGAAGAGGTCTATCATTTTGCTCTACTCTATATGTATGGCTCATATGTTGTAACATGAGATATTCTAGAGCGGCAGTCTCCGTCGCCGAACTCCGGGTTACAAATTATTTTCCCGATCTCTTTCCAGAAGCCTTTTGAAGAATGTGAAGTTCAAATAATGAATAAATCAATAATTAAAAATTAAAAATAAACAAAATTAAAAAGTAAAAAAAGAAAAGGAAACACCGAATCGCCTTGAAATGGAGTATAGCTTTTCAAGGTTCACTCCACTTCGGCACTCTCTGCGGCTCTGGAAGCTCGTAGCTGTGGATTAGGATGGAGTCAATTGACTAGATGGGACTAGCGTTGATCTATAGCGTTTCCCTCCCCGGCTTCTATAGCCAATCAGGTTACAGTATTTCTTTATTCACAATTCTACTTGGTAGCTATCATCACCAGTTTCAGGTCTACCGTGTAAATTGTAGATTTTGAACTCCGAATACTCCGATTTTACCAATTATTCCCCTCACATCCCCATCAATATCTGTGCGAGGATAAACAGTTGCAGAATAGTGCAGAACAGTGCAGAACTGGACAGCTCCCTGCGTAATGCTGGAATGAGAAACAAGAAATAAATCCCGCAATTTGTAAGTTATATGTCTCATTCAATTAATAGATAATAATGTATAATAGTACTTTTTTTTTTCGATATTCAACACTGATTTGACTGTGTCTCCGCATTTGTCGGAGTCGGCGCCTCCCCGTCTCCACACGGTGATACTTCTCCTTGCTGGATCTACTTCCCGATCAAAAAAAAAAAAAGAAAAAAGAAAAAAAAGAAAAAAGGAAGAAAAAAAGCTTTTTTGGAGGGGATCCAGATTCCAGAAAGCCTTTGATGCACAACGGTTCGCTGTCAACACCGAAAATGAATCCACATGGGTCGTGACCCTCTCCTCTGTCCGAGTCTTCCCGACTCTAAATCATGACTCTCTTTTTTTACTACTCCGTTTACCGTGTCGCCTTGAAACACGGTCCCGGTTAATTATCTGGTTATCCTCCTGTCGGAATGTCTATAATGTGCGCACGAACGTCCCAGGGCAAATTTAGTATGTTGTCTCGTGTACATAAAAACAGACTCGCATCTGCTCCCAAATCTTTTTCTTCTTTCTACCATTCTACTTCTACTCCAAACCCCAAGTCCTTTCAGTCAATCACAATGGCTCGATACCCTTCACTGCACTCACAACAAACCCGGCCGGTGCATGCCACCCCGGCTCCTCTTGTGAACCACGCCTCGCCTGCGTAAGTCAAGAATCAGCTCAGCTCATGCGACGCAGCAGTCACTAATATCTCTTCTTTAGTGATGCCAACTATGATACCGCCAACCCTGCATACATCCGCAAGTACCTGCGCACATACGGCCTCACTCCTCCTCGCGCCGAGAGCTACGAAACACAAAAGGCCCGATGCCTGGCTCAGCTGGGTCTGAAGAACACTCCTATCGAAAAATTCCTATACCTCAGCACTCTGCGCAAGAACAATGTGCACCTATTCTACCGTCTGGTGACAGACCACCTGAGGGTACGTTGAACACTGAGCCATGTGATTGGACCGCATTTCGAGCAAATGAAAATTAACCATAATAATCCCTGCAGGAAATGACTCCCCTGATCTATACCCCAGTGGTGGGCGAAGCTTGCCAACGGTGGTCCGAGATCTATCAACAGCCCGAAGGTACGTACCATAACTGAGTTCATCTTCTCCGCAATCAGCTTTTTCACTCCGCACACGAATTAGAACCGGAGACGCTAACGCTCGTTTTAGGCATGTACCTGAGCTGGGAAGATCGTGGAAATCTGGCTTCGGTCATCGCCAATTGGCCCGAGTCTAACGTGGAAATCACATGTATCACCGATGGCTCCCGCATCCTCGGGCTTGGTGATCTGGGCATCAACGGCATGGGTATCCCCATTGGAAAGTTGGCCCTTTACACCGCCTGTGCGGGTATTCGTCCCGAGGCCACCCTGCCTCTGACTCTCGATCTGGGTACGAGTAACAAGGCCCTCCGGGAAGACCCGCTGTACATGGGTAGCCGTCGCGACAAGGTCACACCCGAAGAGGAGCGGGAGTTCTTGGACGAGCTGATGGCTGCTCTTACCGAGCGCTGGCCTGGGTAAGTGACTCACTCTCACGTGTCTTTCGGGTGATTTCCCTATAGCAACTGCGACTAACAATGTTTTTCTAGTATCGTTATCCAATTCGAGGATTTCAAGAACCCCTTCCCTGCTCTTGAGCGTTACCGTGACCTGTACACCTGCTTCAACGATGACATCCAAGGTACTGGCGCTGTCATCCTTGGCGGTGTCATCAACGCTGTCAAGCGCTCCGGTCTGCCCTGCAAGGATCACCGCGCGGTGTTCTTCGGCGCCGGCAGCGCCGGTGTGGGCGTTGCCCGCCAGATCGTCGAGTTCTTCATGCGCGAAGGCATGACCGAGGATGAAGCTCGCAACTGCTTCTACCTCGTCGACACCAAGGGTCTCGTCACCGCTGACCGCGGCGACAAGCTCGCTGACCACAAGGTCTACTTCGCCCGCCGTGACAACAACGCTGAGCAGTACAAGACCCTTGAAGAGGTCGTTGATTACGTCAAGCCCTCCATCCTGATGGGTCTCTCCACCATGGGCGGCGTCTTCACCCCGGAGATCCTGCGCAAGATGGCTGACTGGAACACCGCCCCTCTCATCTTCCCCCTCTCCAACCCCTCCTCCAAGTCCGAGTGTGACTTCGAGACCGCCGTCATCAACACCGATGGCCGCTGCCTCTTCGCCTCCGGCTCCCCCTTCCCCAACTGCACCTTCACCAACTCCGCCGGCGAGACCCGCACCTACTACCCCGGCCAGGGTAACAACATGTACGTGTTCCCTGGTATCGGTCTCGGCAGCATCCTGTCCAAGGCCGTCCGTGTCACAGACAGCATGATCTACGCCTCCGGCGATGCCATCTCCACTGCCCTCACCGGCGAGGAGCTCGAGCGTGGTCTGCTCTACCCTGATATCACCCGCATCCGCGAGGTCAGTGTCGTCGTCACCCGCAAGGTGATTCGCGCTGCCCAGGAGGACAAGGTTGACCGCGAGATTTCTCTGCGCTCTATGAGCGACGTCGAGCTGGACAACTGGATCAAGGTCCGCATGTATGACCCTCACACTGAGGTCCGCGCTCTCGAGCGCGAGGTTGGCCACCTCCTCTCCAGTCTGGGAACAATTTCCCCTCCCATTACGGCGAGTGGATCCCCGACTGAGGAGAAGAATGCCAAGTTGTAAGATTTGATCTTTTTTTCTTCTTGGTCTCGGCTTTGCATACTGCATTTTGCAAAAAAAAAGAGCATCTGTTCTTATCTGACAGCGCATTGGATCTCTGAGTGATGGACTCACATGTCACTTTTGACTTTTATATTTCCCCCTTTTGTTGGTTTCGAGCGCACTTCTTTTTTTTTTCTTCTCCGCCTATTTTCGGGTTGGACACGAACTCCTTTTTCCTGATTGAATACCCAGCACTTTTTTTGGTTTTTGCTCGCATTTTTGAGGGTCTTTGCATCTTGGGGATAGTTAGCATTTAGCTGTCATTACCATATGAATGAACACGTTTAAAAATCATTAATTACTTTCCTCTTATCATATTAGCCTACAACATACATATTACCGTACAATTTAGCTTGTCCACGGGTTTATTTTCGTCCGATTCTTCATGGAAAAAAATTTTTATTTATTGAAACATCCTCCCTTCCAAGTTAGCAACAATGGAGACGTTCGCTGATCGCCATATAACTAAACCCCCTAAGCACATGTGAAAGTCCAAACGGATGAACCCAACTCCCCGATTCTCCCAATCCACGTTTCTTCAACGTGGAACCTCGGCCCTGAAGACTCCACAATCTTCAGACGGGGATATCAATCTCTCCGCAGCGGCGAGATGACTAAGGGGGGTTCCGAGCCCTCAAATTTGTATATTCTTGAAAATTTTGATAACTGTGTCTGTTCATTCTTTGTGCATTTCTTGTTCTGAACCTGTGGTATAGAGGTAGGTCTACACTTCAATTTATGGGAATTGAGGCTAACATCATCGATAGCGTGTTGCATATCTGTTGGACTTTGATACCTACATCGCCAATTGCATTAGACTGTATACTTTATATTGCATATATTGATTGCATATATTGATTGCATACAAAGCTGCATATACGCCATGCCATCCCCCCTTGCAGACCCCGTCAAGCTCCCATGTGGACTTGTTTTGCCGAATAGGCTAAGCAAGGTATGAAAAATCGCATACATTGTTCACACCTAATGGCAATATGCAAATGGAACTAATGCTCCTTCAGGCCGCAATGGCTGAGATGATAGCCAAAACTAACCAGCCAACAGATAAGCTGGCTGATGCCTATGAGCAATGGTCGGACGGTGGATGGGGGAGTATTCTTACAGGTAAGGGTCTAATGCTGCCATGTTGAGGTTGGGACTTACATGGAAATTTTGAAACCCTCAAGCCCCCATTTTATATTCATGCCCCATCCCTAAATATACACAAAGCCCCCCAGCAAGCCCAACTTCAAACCTGCCTATTCTCATATTCGAGCCCTAACCATGAGCCTGATCCCACCCTTACCATCAATACATACCCTCAATAACAAAACCTAACACTTCACTAGGAAACATCCAGGTCGATGTCAACCACCTGGGCAGCCCCTTCGACCCAGCCCTACACAATGAATACACAGACAGCAAAACCAACAGCGCCCTAGTCGCGGAATGGAAGAAATATGCCGACACCTGTCAAAAGCACGGCACGCCAGCCATCGCCCAGATCTGCCACCCAGGCCGGCAGTCCTTCCGCGTCGCAGGCCACCGCGGCATCTTCGCGCAGACGCTTGCACCCAGCGCCGTGCCTATCAAGGTTGGAGATAGCTATCTCGAGAGCCTGATTGGGCGTCTGGTTTGGTCTAAACCTAAGGAAATGACCACTCAGGATATAGAGAGGGTTATTCGTCAGTTTGTCGATACTGCGAGGCTGATGGCGGATGCTGGGTTTTCGGGTATTGAGTTGCATGGTGCGCATGGGTATTTGATTGGTATGTTTCTTTCTTTCTTTTTTTTAAAAAAAATTAACTGGCGAGATAATCTTTATGCTAATACTTCGCCTGTTTAGACCAATTCCTCAACGGCAAGGTACAACCCTCTCAGTTCCCAACCACCAACACCATTCTCAAAACGAATACTAACTCAACTCCCCCAGACAAACCTCCGCACAGACACATACGGCGGGACACCCGAAAAGCGCGCCAAATTCGTCCTAGAGATCCTCTCCCAAACACGCAAAGTCGTACCGACAACTTTCGCAATCGGCATCAAGCTAAACTCCGCCGACCACAGCTCCGCGACCTTCGAAGAAACAATGGCGCAAATCGCACTCCTCGCCGAAGCCGGAATCGACTTCATGGAAATCTCCGGCGGCAGCTACGAAGACCCGAAAATGATGGGCTACGGCAACGCCAATCCGGCTGCGGCGCCAAAATCAGCACTCACCGCTGCACGCGAGGCCTTCTTCCTCGAGTTCTCGAAGGAGGTGCGACAGCGCCATCCTGAGCTCGTGCTTATGTTGACTGGCGGGTTCCGCTCGCGTGCGGGGGCTGAAGCGGCTATCAGGGATAATGCTTGTGATATTGTTGGGATTGCGCGGCCGGCGACTATTGATCCCAGGTTTCCGCGTCTGTTGCTTGATGAGAGTGTTGGGGATGAGGAGGCGCTGATGTTGTTGAATAAGGTGGCTATTCCGTGGTATATGCGTTTCTTGCCGTTGCATCTTGTTGGGGCTGGGGCTGAGAGTGTAGGTTTTTTTTTTCTCTTATATGTTGGGGGTTTACTGACTGGTTTTATAGACGTACTATTCTATGCAGATTCAGAGGTTGGGGAAGGGGATTGATACTATTGCACCTCCTTTGTAGATTGTTGGTTTATATCAATTTTTGGGTTTGTTTTGTTTTGTTTTGTATAACAATTCTTGGATTTGGGATGGCAGAGTATAACTATGCCTGTGAGTGACAAAAGATAGAGCTGTATGAGCAAATAATATTGAACAATTTCTCTCTGTATAAGATCTTACCACAGTATTTTATGTATTATGATACAAAGCCCCTGGGACACTGTGACAGGAAGGCTCTGTCAATATCTGTGTTTGCTTCTGTGAGGTATTAAAGGGCTAACATGAGATATAGTATTATTATGGTAGATTGCGTACCATGGTGATGTTCTTGTAAATACAAACAGTGCTAGAACTACCATTCCACTTCTTCTTCTTCTTCTTCTTCTTCTTCTTCTTGCTCTTCCTCCTCCCCAATAGGAAATAATCGCAGCTGTTTCAACTTCTCCTGTTCTTTCAACTGCCGCAATTGTTGGTGAAGGGCACCATTACCCTGGACCAATCTTTGGATCCACAATGCAGTCTCCTCGAGAACATATTTCCTCGTGTATTCCTGTTTCTCAAGCCCCGGTACAATGTGACAGAGTTCTTTATATCGGTCTCTAACAAACTCTCTTCTCTTCTTTTCCGATCGGCAGTGACACAACGCTTGGCCTGGCTTCTGTACACATTTTCTCTTCTTTTGCCCAGATCGAGTCCTGGATTTGATGCAGCTTGCCCGTTGTGTACATTCAGTATCATCCAAAGCGAGAAGTTGGCCTTGGCTCGAGGAGGATGAAGATGGCGAGTATGGCGTTTCGGAGAGTCTCTCATTTTGTAGAATTATCGAGGGCTGAAACATGGGAAGTGTGAATCCATTCAGCTCCGATGGATCCAGTATACCCTTCTGAGAGGGTTTATCTATGCTTTCGGGCACATCGAAGTCACTGTCGATGGTGGCACAGAAACCGGCCATGTGCCGCATCAGGTTCTGCACGAGCCGCTCCTCAGTCCAGGTGCCGATAGGGCTAGAATAGCCATGATAGCAGAAGCTGGGATCTGAGCCCCATTGAAGACCTTCGGTAGGCCACTGTTCTTGGGAGATTGGTTGCGATTTGTCGGCTTGCCAGGGACAGTGGCGGGAAAGGGTACTGTGCTCCATTTGAAGCGTCTGATTGTTGTTTTCCATGAGTTGTGGCAGATATGAGGTACTAGGCTAGATGCTTGACTGTAAAAGATATTCATGTACCAGGTAGTATCTGGCTGAAGTGGTACTATGTGTTTTAGATGTTGGTGAGCCTGGTTTTGATGTTCTGATATCAGGCTTTAGCGTAAAAAGTCAACAACATGTAACAGCACTTGATTTTAGAAGTTGGATAAAAGAGAGAAAGGAAGGTGATTAGATTTATACCATTATCTGAATTAAGTCTCACATTACTGAGGCAGCAGGGTTCCCATCAAGTCCGGAATGCACCCGACATAGTTCGTATCTGCGGACCCGCAGTCGCATTGTCTTCGCAATACATCTGCAAAGAAATGATTGGCTAATTTGACTGACTGCATTTCTTTTATATCATTTTAACTCTGTAAGCATAGATATAGTATGTATTTAGTTAGGTTGTTACTAAGTATTCCTCTCCTAATGCCTCTGCCTAGGTAAAAAAAAAATACACCGGGTGCATCCCGGGGCTCCACGTATGATGTCGATCCAACAAACTATTATAGCACTCAGGGTTTAAATAAGCTTGACCTTAAGCCAGAATAGGAACACTATTCTCTAGTTCTCCGTGTTATTTTGAGCCAATTTTGCGGGGTATAGACTGACATGTGACTTTCCGGGTACATTCCGGACACCCGGGGTTATTCCACTGCTTTTCCCTTTTCCCAGACAGTTTCTGTAGTATGCACCCTTTCTTTCGGTTAGTATCCGATCACCAATCAAATAGCGCAGCAATACTGTGGGTTACACATACCTTGAGCCGAGGCTTATAGGAGTGCTCCCAAACAGATGCCTCGATGCCTCCCAAAGGTAGAATTACTAAACGAGAGCCACCGCGGCGTCGCAAGATTGCCTTGGCATGCGAGACGTGTCGAGATAAAAAGGTCAGGTGCGATGGTGCAAAACCAATTTGTGGTCCATGCGCTCGGCGCTCGTATACCGTTGACCAATGTGTATACAAGCTGGATAACGCGAGGTCTGCCAGCAACGATGAATACCTGAAGACTCTCCATAACCGTATTCGAGAGCTTGAAGAGATATGTGCAAAATGCGGGGTTGCTGTTCCGCCTGGGCCGTCACAACATGGGGACTACGGGGTATCTGAAAGTAAAAATCATATGGGTGATGATATGGATTTAGATCACCTAGACGCGGAATCTAGGACATCGGTTGCTGCAGAAGGATTACTGGGATTGGGTTCCACCCCTGTGTCGTCTAGACCAAGTCCACTGTCTTCAACTCCTGCTTTTCGACCGCCAAGAATTCCCTCGCAGAGGAATATACCAGAAGTTGAGCGCTATAGATCTCCACATGCGGCACATCTATCTCCTGAATCTGCCCACCCACGAGCGGGCGGTACATATGCTCCACCGTCTCTCAACTCCCACGGTAATGTCACCGCTATGGGTGCAATATCTGTCGCAGAAGATGACCCAAATACAGACTCTCCTCAGGAGCAGCCATACTACGGGAACTCTTCAGTGGCATCTTTTATGCGTCTTGCAGGAGGTTCTATGCCTTTCCAGTTGTATATGTCAGCTTTGCGAGGCAGCAAGAGTGAGTCCTCAAGACCACAGGGCCCTGATACCGGGATTTGGCGGGATCTAGGTCATCCATCGGTAGATCTTCGATTCGACGACTTCTCCTTGCCGCCTCGATCTCTGGCAGACCACCTTCTTGAGTGTTATTGGGACAGAGTACATTGTCTATTCCCATTTTTCCATCGCCCTAGTTTTGAGCAAGCGTATGAAAATCTTTGGGGGTCGGACAAGGCATCCAAGCCCGAGTTGCCACAACTCAATATCGGACTCGGGGGCGCATTTGATTGCGGCCCTAATTCAATTGTCTTCTATTGTGCACTCAATGCCATCTTTGCTATGGGCTGCTATTTCTCTGATATTCAGCCTGCGGGCCGAGAGGCTGCAGTGTATCATTTTTCCTTCGTGCAAAGCGATTTGTGAATCTTGATCTTGTAGACATGGGCACTATCGGTGTGGTTTAAACGCTTCTGATTGTTTCACTTCTTCTTCAGAGCACCCCTTATCCGAATAGGTGCTGGAATGCAGTTGGACTGGCGTGTCGAGCCGGTTCAGGACTCGGCTTACACGAGACAACAACGCACGCCTCGAATAAACCTCTGGAGACAGAGATACGACGGCGTACCTGGCATAGCTGCGTCATTATGAACATGTTAGTTCAATCATTTTTCTAGTTTCTTTTCCTGAAGACATGGCTAATGAAAATAGGATTGTGAGCATGACACATGGAAGACCAAGCATGACCTCTCAAATTTCACCGTTACCTCTACCTGCAATGGGAACAGACTCTCAAGAAGCTGATCCTTGTGAGCTTAGTGGATAGCCCTGTGATCATAGGGATATATGACGTTCTACGTTTCAACCATTGAATTATACAGAATTCTCGAGTCTATCCTATCCGAGGTCTATGCCGCTTGGCAGAGTCGATCGAGTACCACTCACCCCAGTTTACCGCGAGGTTCCAAGCTTTGTAGCCTGGATGTGTTGATGGAGCTCGATGATAAACTTGCTGCCTATGAGACTAGCGTGCCCAAGCCCTTGAATTGGACAGATAAACCATCGCTGCATCGCTCAGACAGTGGCAATGCGTCGATATTCAAGCGCCAGCAAAATGTGCTGCGTGCGAGGTAGCTTCTCTCTTTCGGATCTTGAATACAATTACACACTAATGGGAAAAAATAGGTTCACCCACCTTCGCCTCCTGTTATATCGCCCCATGTTTACTCAACTCTGTTCCGATGAGCGAGCAGGGTCCTCACGCCACTCTGATATGCAATCCGCCGAGAAAAACATAATCTACTCCACGATCTTCTCGAAATGTGCTGCCTCTTGCGTCATAGCAGCCATAGACCTGGTCTCACTTGTTCACGAGACATATCGAACAACTGTAACTGATTCATGGTGGTACAATGGATTCTGTTCGTGATCGATTCCACTCATTGGTATTCCATGCTCGTCAACTAACATGTACTAGACACATCTACTGCAGGGTTCATCCTGATAATGTCATACTCCTGCCATTCTATCCGGGAACAGGTTGATTTACAAGTCATGGATGAGAGTTGGCGCAAGTGCGAAGAGATCTTGTCGTTTATGGCTATATTCAGTCCCTCTGCCCGCAACTCGTTGCAGTTCTTGCAAGTGACACACCAACATATTATGCAAAACTACTCAGGTCCGTTACTTGGTAATGAATCGTCCCTAAGTATAGGCTAATTCTCGTACAGTTACTTGTCGCCCTAGTGATTCTTCCTCGTTGGTTTCCACCCAGCTGCTCCAAAGGGGCAATCAACAACCCAACCCACTCGATTCGCCGTCACAGCCTGTTGAGCTGATATCAGACGAACACAACCTCCGCCAAGAACCCAATAACATGGATATCAATCTTTTTACAACTTGGGATGAGATGGGATTCGGTCAGGAAGAGTTTGGTTTCCTGGGGAGATTTGATTTGCCTGATCTTGCAAGCTGGTTCACGGATATACCACCTTGAACATATCATAAACGTGAAAGGCCATCAGACTAGGCTGCTACTAGTCGACTACTTCGTGAGCGCCACTAGATGTGACATCCAAAAGTCAATGCAGCGCCGATATATCAGGGAACCGAGCTCGGCAGGTCTTTCGAATATATCTAGGCATATCATATGGTGAAACAACCCCAACCCCCCTCCCCACCAAATCGCTTCATCTAGGAGACCTCGCATTTCGCCGTCTCTTATTGTTTCTTTTTTTTAAAAATGCCGTAGAACTAACGTAAGGCTCCCATACCATGGTCGGTAACTTCTAGAAAAATGCGATATGTCGTTTTATACCACAAAATAAGGGTATTTTCTTCCATCTCTCGCATGTATGCACAACCAACACATCAAAAGGAAATCACATGGGATCAAAAAGTCTCGTATTACCATGACTCCAAAAAGTCCCAGACAGACTCTCCAAAGTCTCAAAGTCCGGCACCCACAGAGGATCACTCTCATCCTGATCAATCCACGGCGCCAGCTGCAACGCCATTCGAACCGCATGCTCAGAATCATCATCTGGACAACCCTGCGGCTGAGGGGTAGCACCCACAGTATCAGGAGCCAAGCCCGTCAGGTTCACCGGTGGAAACTTATCACTACCAGACATTCCGGGGGCAGTCGTAGAATTCCAATTAACGCCATACTGGGCCGTCATCAGCTCTGCCATCCCGGCGTTGCGGGCAATCTCATTTCCCTGCAGTTTCTCCATGGCGGCGTTGACTAGCAGCTCGAAGGCGTCACGGTATTTCTTAACCCATATTGCACGCTCGCCCATTACGAAGAGCACTGTTGAGCAAGCGCGGATGTCGTTGCTCATTCGGACGGACCAGACTTGGTCTGTCTGTGTCCATAGTGCGTAGAGGAGGGTAATTCCAGCCATGAAGACTGTTTGCACGGCTAGGAAGGAGTGTCCGTATTCCAGGGTTTGGTGCAGGCGTTTGTGGGATTGGCATATGTTTCCTGCGGCCAGGATGCAGATTTGGTAGTATGGGTCCGTGATTGGGAGGAGGGGAAGGAAGGGTTGGATTAAGAGTCGGACTGTTCGGTTGAAGTGTAGCATTGGGTAGTCGAGATCTGGGCCGTTGAATCGTAATACGGCGGATTCTTTCCATTGTTCCAGTTCGAGGTATAGACGGTCCATTTTTGGTCGGAGAGAAGATAGGGGGCGGTCTGCTCGGTAGATTTTATGTTGGATGCGGGAGTCGATGCGTCGGAGTTTAAAGAGGTAAATTGCAAATGTCAAGGTTGTGGTTTTGTTCGGGTCTAGGGGTGCTGTGAGGAGTGTGGGATCTTCAATGTCATCGTCCACTTCTAGCGGGAGGTCAAGATCAATGTGACGATCGGATATACTGAATGGGCGACCGAGGGACATCGATACCACTCGCTCCAAATAGTATACAGTCCAAAATAGCCTTCGTCGCAGTTGGGTGGTAAACGGATCCATGTTGATCTCGTTTGCCTTTCGGTGAAGACCTAGATCGATAGCAGTACGCATAGCAAGTCCAATCATGTACCACATGCCATGACAGGATGCAGTTCGGAGATGATACAAGACAAGAAGAACCATGGCCTCAATATTGTCAATGGATCGTGCTTCACACATCGTGGGCACATGCTGCAAGGCGGCGGTATAAAATCGCTAAAACTTGTAAGCGTCGGCTGATCTAACATTTGGACAAGACGATTACCTCAGGAGTCGTGTACGCATATTTCTCATTCACCCGAAGCATCGTTGCACCGATTGCATAGAGCAGGTTGAGTTTGAAGATAGAAAATCGATCAGACCGAGTAAGATCCTCACGCTTGATTTTCGCTAAGCGCCATCGATCTGCATGGATCTGCCATACTTGTTTCCGATTCACAAATGGATATCGAGAATGAAGTCGAGTGAAATATGTCTCGAGAATTCTTGTCCCCATTTCATCGCTGGGAGGCTCAACACTCGCCGGAAGGAGATCTTCCATCCTCGTTGGGCGATCTCGAATTTGGGTGGCGCTAGGTTGCTCCGAAGGCCCATGTGCCTGGCCTGAATTACTTGAAGGATTGCTGGTGGCAGTAGTGGTTTTTTGCTGCATTCTTGAGATGAATTGGTTCCATACACTCGTTTGGACCATCTCTCCCAGGTCGGCAGCGAGAGAAAGACCAGAACTGGATCCTACGTATGCAGGGGCTTCGGAGGCACTCAGCGCAAGAAGACCCACGATTTCTCCAACAGGATTGTTGTCAAATCCAGACGTAGTTGTGTGCGGTGTCGTATGGCCACCTTGTGGGGAGAACAGCGAAGGCACAGTATTTGTGGCAGTAGCATGCTGGTCTGATGATCGATCAGACTCAACAAGTTTACGCTCCAGGAACATTACACGCTCCTCTAAGCCACGTGTGTAACTAACATCCTAAATTAGTTTTGTTCCGGCTACTTCATGTATTTGGACCTTACTCATTCTGGCGGTCTTGGTCCTCCCGGACGCTGGACTTGTCGCACGGGATCCCGGCCTTCAAGCAGTTGGAACAAGTCGGATATTCATTGTCGCACTGAAAATCTGTTATTCGAGACATTTGTAACTATTTTACTGACTGGAACTCACCTTCTGCTTCCGTGTCTTGCAGCGAGTGCAAGCGGTTCTCCCGCGTTTCCGTGGGTTATGATCTCGCGATGCAGGAGTCGTGTGCCTTGATGACTCGGGGCTATGCCCGGGTGCAAACATATCGAATTTGCAGCAAAATATCAGCCTCGATTTGAAACATCAAGACGCTGGTGAAGCCCCACTGCAAGGTGAGATTGAAAGAGCTCGGAGATGAGGTTGGATCGGAATGCCAAGACAAGGCATCTACTAACACTAACGCGGCCTATAGTTAGTTGACAAGGCGTCTAGCATATACATTTAAAGATCTGTTGACTGGTTTGTGCTGTTTACACTCTTAATTGTCAAAGAGATATTTCAAAGGTCTGAAAACCCAGAAGAAGCTCATGGATCTAGCCCTCCAGAAAAGCAGAGCTTGGAAAGTGATGAACAGCTTCTAGTCCACAAAATAGTTATATTAACATACAATTTATGCTAGAAGTCTTAGTAGCTAGTACAATCATAATTTTCAAGTAGTGTTTATATTATATTCATCTATCGCAAGCTGTATAAGCTTTTTGGTATCACACGCCACTCAACAAAAGCGAAAGGCAGATTTAGCCAACTTAAAAGCAAATTCAACAGCCCAGTGTCAGTTCCGAGTCTCTATATACCTCGATGCTGTTCCTTCTCCCCGTATCCCTCAGTTTTAGATTGCGCCCGACAAGGTGGCATCGATGATTCGGCGAACGTCGACGCAGCATGACGCTTCTCCGCCTGGTGGTATATCTAACGGTTGACGGACTCCTCGGATGATTTAGAAGTAGCCGCCTCGGCATCTCTCTCTTCTTGAGCTTTCCTCTTTTCCTCTTCAATCTCTTCCGGCTCCTTTGGTCGCTCCAGACCTCTGTCACGCACGAACACACATGCTAGGAAACATACACCGATGAGGGGAACCTGCACAACGAATACTGTGTGGGAAGCCTTGCTATAGGAAAGCAGGATTGAAGCCCATTCAGTCGCACTGAAGTTCCCTCTTGAAGGAAGTGAGTACGAAGACTCAGCCAGGTACGCGAACTTAGTTGGTAGATTAGAGCGAAGAGCAGCTTGCAGAACTGCCGCAGAGATAGCGAGGCCACATGAACTACCAATGCAGCGGAAGAAGTTACGGTTCGCAATCACCACTGCTCTTTGGGACTTGGTGCAGTGGGCCTGCAGGGCCACGAGAGTGGGCTGGAATGTGAAGCCAATTCCGGCGCCCATGATTGCCACAATGACTGCAATAACGGCTGGATGGGTGTGTCTGCCGAATAATAATATGAGACCCGATCCCCTATGAAAATGACAATATTAGTATGGGATGGAAGTAGGAGGGTTTAAACATCGATCAACGTACAATGTCCACAGGCCAAATCCAATCCAAATTATTTCGCCATAGCGCTTTACTCGTGAGATGTACAATCCAGATATGATTGAGAAGCTTGACTGGAACGCAACCATAGGACATGTCATCGCCGCAGATACAATTGGAGACCAGCCACGGGCATTCTGGTAGTACAATGGCAGGTAGTAAAGGGTTGACTGGTACACTGCACCATACAGAAAGCTCTGCAAAAGGATTACAGAGATAACCTTATTCCTGAAGAAGGTGACTGTTTTATGTCAGCTGAATGCCATTTTACCACTAAGGGATGTCAGAACATACCTGGTAGCATCGGAAGTGTAGCCACTTTCCATTCAATGAGCAAAAATGCAACAAGTGAACAACCTCCGATAATGAGCATACTGATGACCATGGGTGAATCCCAGGGGAAATATGCTCCACCTCCTGAGATGGGGATCAGGAGGAAAATGATCCCAATGGAGGATGCAAGCAGTCCGAGCCAATCGATGCGGCCAATATTTTCCCGGAAGCTATCTTTGCGTGCATTATCCGGAATGAGGAAGTATCCAACGACTGCAGAGCAAGCAGCCCAATGGAGAAACCAACCAGAAGAAACCGCGCCACGTTGAACGCATGGAAAATGCAGCACCAAGAAATGGTCCAACGATATTACCAAAGCCCAGAGATGCACCCAGAATACCCTGGTATTTGCCTCGCTTTTCCAAGGTCACGATATCGGAGACAATAATCATCGTCAAAGAGGTAATCCCACCGCCAGCAACACCAGCTAGGCCTCGGGAAACATAAAACATAGCCGGGCTCTGGGACAAGCCACAGAGCAGGTCTGCAATACAAAGCAAGATCAACGCGGAGATGTACATGATTTTTCGGCCAAAGATATCCGACAGTCGGCCGTACAGCACCGTGAACATGGTGTTTGCAATTAGTGATGAGGTTCCAGCCCAAGAGATAGTATTCTGGGCACCTAGTTCGCGTGATATTGTTGGTAGTGTGACACTGATACCATTCTGATCGACCGTGCAGATCAACATTGAAATTGCTAGACCCGCGAAGACAACTATGAGTTGTGCGAATGGGAGAATATTTGTTTGGTCATGAAGGGCCTTTTCAGCCTCTCGTTGTCGATTCATAGCTGCAGATGTGGTCACGCGAAGCTTGTTCAAAGTGGTAATTCTCCCTAGTTTTTTCCAGAATTTTCGTAAATGGCCATGTGTGTCTTATGGCGTAGAGGATCTTGCAGCACGAAGTATATTAAGGTTGGGAGGGAATGCTTGGCGTGAGTGATACTATCAAGAGCACAATGGTATGAAATATGGAGGGTCTCGATGTTATTTAAAGGAATAGCTAATCCCATTGCAAATTGTTTCGAGTCATTCAATCGATAATAAAAGTTTTTTTCCCTGGCACTGAGTGCTGCATATCGATTGGAGCTTGAGCGCCGCTGGCAGGCATCACATCGGATATAGGTCCGAAGCAAGTGAAAATTTGTGTGCCCGGTTTTGCATTATAGCCCAAAATCGTACCCACGGGCGATCCAGACATTGTCGGCTCAACTCCGCATTATCTTTTCGGTGCGGTTGGCAAAGAGCAGAATCTGTTGTGGATGAGCAGTGTCGGAGACCCGATCGGACATCCGATGGCCGAAGCCGAATCGGGCAATTTAGGCCTTTATTTCCGGATAGTTCTCCGAAGTACTCATATATCTCCACTGTTGCTTTGCAGCTGAATCACTTATTGTGCGGTCAATTTGACCAATTGGGCTGCTACAATTTGAACCCATATCTCCTAGACACAGGCACATGTGTACTTTTCAGTCTCATCACACCGCCGCCTATGCTGAACGCTCTGCGACCACTTTGTGACGAAGGCAGACCTTCGTGATTCGATATAACTTAACCCTCTTCCTCTATGATCATCACCACAACTTTCTTGAAGCGGGTGAGTTCTACCAAAGTCAACTTACCTAGTCATTTCTACCAATAGGCGAAAGCGGGGTTGCGCGAGGTCGTCCAGCTCCGAACGAGGGAAGAGACTTGTTTTGGGGAACAACGTATGTGATCAAATGCAATGGTATAACATGTGTAGTAGTGGATGAGGTGATGGATTCAGAACTAAGCAGATAGGAATGGACATTTCCAATCCCATCAACAAAAGTGGTATAAAAACAGCATTAACCAGCGTAGCTCATTGACTTCATAGCAATATTAGCCCTGATAATATACATTCCCAGGGCATCTCGAATGTTACCTCCCCTACATAAGATGAACCTATATAGAGTTCTGTTCTCAAGGTCAAAGTCAAAACCAGGGATCCCAGAAAAGACTTATCGAACTAGCCCTCTTCAGGCCTGAGTTAGATATTGCCATAATTTAAATTGGGTATCCAAAATTATAATCTCAGCATTTCATAGAGCGTGTAGAAAACCAGAAATCGGGATAGTCAAGCCATCGAATACCATACATTGCCGTGCATAGTAGGGCATAAAGTCAGCTGATACCCGTGTTGGCTCAGGTTCCAGTGCGCGAGCACAAATTTGCACAGCCGCATATTCTGATCTCCATGATATAGTAGCCGAAATCATCCTCAAAAGATGATATATTAGGTATGTGCCGGTCCAATTTGAACTCCTAGGCTACCACCAGGCCAGGCGTTCTGGATGGTAGGTGTGTTGGAGGCATTAATATCGTAAGCAGGGTTTTCGCCGACTGCATTGCTATTGCTACCAACGCCATCCTGAGGAGTAGGCCCAGCGTGTCTTGGGACATTGCCAGGATTCGGTACGGCATGATGGCCCATATAGCTGGCGCCGGTGATATTGCCCTGGTTTGGGAAAAAGCTCTGATTCAGTGACCCGCAGGTTGTGCAGGTGAATTCAATCTTGAAATTGGTAAGAACCATCTGGGGGACGGCGGCATTATGATCACTACGTTCGGGGTAGTCTTTCAGAGGTGCAGCAACTCCTACTGGTAAAGAAGCAGCGGTCTGGTATTCGACTCCTGATTGTGGTATAGTCATTGGGTGTGGGTTTTGGTTGAAAGAAGGTTGGTTTGAGGTGGGAACCGGTACATGTTGAACCTGGGGTGGAGGTGGCAGGGCTTGGGAACTAGATGATGGAGCAGGTATGTGGTTGTTTGAGGTCTCGTTTGGGGACAAGTTGTCATCATCGATCAGTGATGATGGGAGATGCTCTGGAAGCCAGCGATTCTCGGATATCTCCCCATATGCGTGTGCCCCTTCTCCTTGCGACTCGGGGGATTGCTCAGGTGACTGCTGTTCCTCTGCACTCATATCGATATCTAACGCATGTTCATCTTGGCCGTCGGCATGTCGCGGTTGAAGTTTGGTAAGCGCTCGCTGTGCCTGACGCATAGAAATGTCATACCCGTGATAGCGTTTCACCGCATCCACGACTTCCTGGGCTCGTATTTTTGATTTCATATCGAAAAGCTTCGGGATCTCGCTCAGCAGAAATCGCACGTGGGAAGCTTCAGAGCGAGCAGGGGTAGCCGCAGGGGAATTTGCACTGCGACGGCAACTATGGCTGTCTTGAAGACTAGTGATGTAGGTCGCATTTTTGTTTGAGCGGCAGACCACACGAAAAAAGCAATTTGCCGACGATCGACATCCGATAACCACGCTCTTCTTGTTGCTACGAGCCACACGAAGCTCCCAGTGTTGCCTGACCGATATACTCCGTACCACTGTTTTGAACTCTTCCAGAGAGCAAAACCGCTGGCCCGCATGGAGGCCAGAGTACATCTCCGTCATAGTGATGAGGCTGAGGCAAGTACAGAGGGCGAAAAGAAGTTAACAGCTAGGACAGCAGTCACAGAGTCCCGAGCGACAAAGTCCATCGGGCCTCCGGTTGTGGCTTCACCAGGCCGTGATTGCAAACAGCGTTGATCTTTAGGCAAGCACGCGTTCGATTCTGGGTATTTTGAATTGGTCTCTAGCCAAAGAGCTTCGAAGGCTATGCTTAATTGCGTAAACGAAAGTCGGTTACTCTCTTTAGGCAGCACAGCTGATTGTTGAAGAATAGTCATTAACTAAGCCCTGGAGGTCACAAGGTTAAGGCGGAGTGCCAGACCGCTCGGCTTCACTTTTCATATTCCTCCCCACTTCGGTCACCTTGGAAGTTGCGAACACTTTCAATTCACCCTGTGCTATTAGGCTTTGGGATTGAACTCCATAATCAGATACACAAAATGGCATCTTACGGGCTGCTAGGCCAGCCAGAAGAAGGTCGAGTCCACTCCAGCTCTGTCCTCCCAGGTCAACGTTAACGCCCTAGCTCTTACAGACGCGCTCCACAAGTCGCGTCTCCTGAACGTCGAAGAAAAACCATTCAAGCGAATTTCGAAACGACTATTGAACCCCGAATCCCTCATTGTCTCACAATCCTCGCTCCCTCTCACCCCTCCCCCCGAAGAAACCGACGCCGACTCCGACGCGACCGCAATAGAAGCCGAGAAACAGAAAAGGCTCGAAGAATGGCGCCACTTCCGCGAGGACGTCTCACTCGACTTTGCTGCCTTCGAGGGCAGCATTGCGCGCATCCAGTTTCTCCTTACCAGCAACGAGCAAGAACGCCAGCGATATGCCACCGAGCGAGTTCAGATTCTGTCGACAATGCAGTCTGTACGGGAAAGCACAGCCGATCTACGCAATCAACTTGAAGAGGCACAGCGACTTCTCTCCTTGCGAAAGACCTACGATGAATTGACGGACAAAATCACGAGCAATCGCCTACTCAAGCCGCGCGAAGACCAGTCAGCAAACCTTCATAAATTACGACTAGAGATTGCAGATCTCGAGAAGGAAAGCAAGGATTACGCCATGACCTGGGCTGAGCGGCGCGAGCAGTTTGGTCGTATTGTAGACGAGGGGATGCAGCTTCGTCGCCTGATCCGCGATGAGAAAGAGGAAGTCGAGCGCCGGGAAGGCATGCAGGAGGGCGAAGATGGTGATGAAGGAGATACCACGTCCAAGGGCAAGGCTAGTAGTGGGAACACTCCTGGTCCTGAAAGCGATGTTGTGGCTCCCTCCCAGCACGGCCAAGATGAGGCCGGTCGGCTATCCGCTCTGCAAGTTGAGAAGGCCGGAGCTGCCGGTGCTGCATCGCCTCTGCGGCAAGTCGCAACTGCCCAGAGTGACGGGGCACAGGAGGACATCAACATGCTAGATGAGGGTGAAATATCTGCGGTTAGTGACGGCGAATTGTCCGAACTCGAGGAAGGAGAGGAACTCCCTGATGACTTCAGCGGGAAGATGGATACCACTTGAAAATGCATTTCGGCGTGTACATTACTAGCACTAGCAAGGAGTTCTGGTTTACGGTCTGGTGTTGGGTATGGCTTCAATTTATTGAATGATATTATGGAATCTTCCACCTTCTGGGTATTTTTTTTCAGCTTTGGTGTAATCAACATCTCTTTTACGAGATCTCGCGCTGTGCAGTCTTAGCTTGGGCAATGGCTTCTTTGGCAGCAGTAATGTGCTCGACATTGCTCTCCGATCCCTTCTTGCCCTCCTCAATCTATCAGAATTGGTTAATGGAATCCAAAGACTCGGATAGGTAGTAGAAAACGGATGTTGCACTCACAATCAGAGCTTGCAGGTTCGCAACGGTCTGCACAATCTTCTCCTTCAATGTAGGTAGGACCTTTTTGGTCTCTTCAAGGGACATGTGCTACCATTCATGTTAACATTAGAGGTTTCAGAAAGATAGGCAAGATGATTTGGTGAAAGCAAAGCTCCTATACACGGCACATACCTCTTGCTTCAGGGTATACTCGCGGTTCTCGTCACCAGCGGTATCAGCCTCCAGCTTCTTGATACGCTCAGACTGCTGCTGGAGCTCCTTGTGATAGGAAGCTTCTTCCTTGACCAGGCGGGTCACGGAGGAAGTGATGATCTCTAGCTGTGAGCGGGGTGCCATTGTAATTATCTGTGTGAGAGTTAGACATGCCTGAGGCTATGACTCCGAGTTTTGAATAAAATTGCCAGAAGAGGCACCATAGGATGCTCAAATGATAGCTATACGACTTGCATTGCTGACACAATTATTCCCGGTACCATGTGTATAGACTGGTATCATGACAGAAAATAAAAACCACAAAGTACGTACCTCTGAATTTTGTATCTGACAACAGAATTTAGTGATATGTTAAGTGCTACTGATTTTTAATTTCTCAAAAGTTCATTAATATGCCCCTCGATGATGCTATCAAGACGATGTTTGCATTGTTTGCTGTGACTAATGTGGGGGCATCACGTGCCACTGCGTATAAGTTCCCAACGGAGGATGGATCCGAGACCCTACAACATATAAAGATGAAAACAAGAACCCGTTGGAATATATAACAAGCTACTTGAAAGGGTAACAGTGCCGATAGCTATTGTTCCAGTGAGCTTAGAATAGTTCGTTAATGTGAAGAAGTCGTACTCTGTATACATAGATGAATGAACGGTACCTCTGGATGGCTGGTATCCCAGAGTGGCTAGGATTACTTCCAAGGTTGCTATATATCTATATATATGCTCATTGCACAATTTTAGGACAATAATATAGTTTCGGGATTCACAAGAGATAGCATCAACTTTCGGCCAAACCTCCCGTTGCTGTGTTTGATTCCCATCGATAATAAAATGAACCTTGAGATCCTCGAGCACGTTGACAACAAAGGTCACCAGTCCTCACTTGAGATATCAAATCTTTCAAATATCAGATCAATCCTATATTCTATAACTATACAACATAGATATAAAACATTAGAACAAAGAACTTGGAATGAAGCATTGACTCCATAAAGCTTCAGGCAGCCAATCAGCATCGACCGCGTGATCATCCACCTATTTAAAGCCGAGCCTCCTACTGTCTACGACCACAAGAAGAGTGTCGTATCTGGCATATTTAGATCTGTCCTTTGTTCTTTTTAAAGCTACGTGGGCCTTTTCTGCTTTCATATCTCTCGTTTACTTGCTTTCGCCCCATGTCGCACATCTTACGATACCCAATTCGGCTTGAACTATTGCCGTCATAAGCAAGATGCCAGCCCCATCACTGCTTCACCTGGCCACAGCCACAGCTATCCGTTTTGTTAAAGGTACAAATACAATGAACTCTCTCGTTTTGAGTGCTTCTAGGCTAACTGTGTGATGTTTAGACCTAGATGATCTAGGCGCCATGCCATACTCACTTGCCCGTCCTATCTTGCTTAATATCCATAACCCTGAAAAGCTAGTACGTCTTCTAAACTTCACTTTCCATCACTTCGCGTGCACTTCACTCTCACGTTCAAGCTCATTTTCTAATATTATTTTTTTACAAACTACAGCACGCCATGGAGCTCGCATCCCCCCACCTCGCTGAAGAAGATGAAGAAATGTGGCTTGAGCTCATTAAACGGGACATTCCTGACTGGGAGAAGTACCATCTCCCAGAGAATACCAACAACTGGTACGGAGTGTACTGTGATCTCCGCGACCAAGTCCAGCGTTCTCTTGATGCCGATGCGGAGAAACTGAAGATGGCGATTGACGGCATCAGTGCCAAGCGTGCACTCCTCACTCCCAAACTCATCCCCGAGGCCAAGGGCTTGCGTATGGCTGGATCCCGACCCTCTATGCGACAACGCCATACTACATACGACCGCAGGACGGGCATGGTTGAAAAGAAGCCTAGCATCTTCCAGCCGCAGAAGCGCAACACCGCGCTGACAATGCCTACAAAGTCTCTCAACAACCGTGCATCGCAAGTCAAGCGCGCACCGCTCGGCTTAGTCGAAGAACACCGCCGTCCCGCCGAGCAGGCAGCACCACAGCCGGCATCAAAGCCGCAACCACTTCCGCCACGGATCAGCCGCCGCCCCGGCATGCCCCCCCCCTCGCTCCAGCACCCCATGTTGGCCAAGAATGAGGCCCGGCTACGCGCACTGACTTCTACCGCCTCCGCCACCTCATCCCGTGGCGCAGCCAGCAGCGATGCGCCTAGTATAAAGAAATCACCAGCTGTGGCCTCTGAGCCCAAGCTGAAGCGCCGGGCGACCTCCCCCCTTCATGGTGCAGAGAAACCCTCTTCTTCTTCTACTTCTTCATCCTCATCTCTCCCTGCCCCTTCTACCTCTTCTCTTCCCCCCTCCCGCCCGCCTTCCTCCGGGCCTCCTCTTCCCCGCCCGGGCGTCATTCGTCGACGCCCGGCGCCGAGCATTTTCATGCCGGCTAAACGGCGACATTTATCGTGATCTTCGGATCACCGGACCTTGGTGGTTTCTAGGATCTCCGAAGGGAGGCCTTCTAAATATTTGCCTATATAGGACATAAGTAACATCAATGTTTTCAGTTGATACAAGGAGTTTGGGGTGTTCTGATACCCGGGGTGGGATTCACCTCAATTGCGATTCACTTCGTGTTAAATTTATATCAAATTTCCACAAACATACCTTATTATCCTTAACTGCGGTTCTCTATATGAGATTGATATGGGGTCTACTTGTCCAATCCTACGCGATATATCCCGTACAAATACATATATGCTCCAACTTTTCCAAGCTCTGACTATTCCGGAAGGCAACCAAAGCTGCTGTTGATCAAGTTCGTCATGGACTGAACTTTATTCAGGGTTGTCGCACGTATAGCGTTCGTACCTCAGTTATCCGGGCTGGGCTAAGTTAGTATTTCACAGCCATCTCTCGGGGCTTCATTCCAAAATGCATACAGCATTGATTCCCGCGGACTGCGCGCCAACTATACTTAAGTAGACATATGCAGCATCCAAAGCAGAGGAACAGAGTCAGAAATGGTATAGCAAGACCAAGCCAGTTCATGAAAGAAGCTTATGTTCTTAAGAAGAAAAAGGACCCAAATAAAAATAGAGATGATTCAATCCAGAACACCCAGTATGCATAGTACCACTCCATTTAAGCTCAATCCGATTGCTCCGCCACGGTCCCTGAAGCTCGAATCTTCGCAAAATGGGATGTGGGTTAGACAAGCGCTAGTGTTCCTCAGCTGATTCACATTGCTGCAGAAATATGGTATCTAAAAATGACAAAAAGCGATTACATCAACATCGCAGCACATCCTCCACGTAGAGCAAGCACGAGATGGAGTGTGGCGCCACCTTCGAGGTTATATTCTGAGGCTGTCTTGTCATCCGCCCTGTTGGTGACAAATTATTAGTTTGAGTTCGTTTTCAATAATAAAAAAATATTCAACGAAAGTAACTCAGGGAGTAGTTTCTTACATCTGCTTGCCGCCGAAGATGAGTCGTTGCTGGACAGGGGGAATTCCCTCCTTCTCCTCGACACGCTCCTTTATCCGGGAGACCTGTACAGAGCCGTCCGTATCAGTATAGGCACATTCAGAGAGCGTGGATATAGCCGGGCTTGTGGATGTGGTTTTAATCGAAGGGTAAAGCGATCCCGTGCGGGGAGAAGCCGGAAACGCATCAAGGCTGGCGGGTAGTTTACCTTGTAGTCAGGCTCGATATCAAGCTCAATCTCCTTGCCGGTGAGTGTTCGGACCCTATTTGGACGCAAAATGTCAGCTTGCGGGTCTGGGGGTGACCTTTTCCTAGTTCGGGGTCACGCGATGATGCAATGGGGATGGGGATCATGCTGGAGCTGAGACGCACTTAATCAACATGTTGAAGTGACGGTGGCTTTTTTAGGTGGTATGGATAGTGGTAATGGAGCAAGGTATGAGTTGGAATGTAGTTGGAGATACAGCTCTTGTCAACGAGTGTTTGGAGAGAGGATGTGAGCCTGGCGGGGTTTTGGTGGGGGCCTGTGGCCTTATTGCCTGATCACGTCGGAGCCTCACTTTTGATTTGGGACGATATATACTATTTAGTGTATTTAGTGTAAAAAACACCTATATTAGGGCTTTTAGAGAAAGATCAGATATATTACCAGGTTTTTGTTTTCTTAATTCTAGCAATAAGTCCCCGAAACACCATTTCTCAAAATTAGTTGTCCTTTAGGGTTCAGAAATATATAATGAACTATACGTAGTATAGTTAATATATCAGAAAGGATGAAAAATAAAAAAGAAGTCATCTTCTGCTTAGCAATTGACTCAAGTATTATAATCTTTTCTTGTCTATGAGTACTACTTGATAATTAGAAAGCACATACATATGTGTGTAGATATTAACGATCACTTCCTTCTCACTCGCATACATTTTTACCCCATCTACCCCGCTGAGATGCTTGGCTCAGAAGAATCACCAGTCAATCAGAGTCCGACCTCTAACAACATGGATGAACCCGCGCAAAATGTAACAGATGAGAATCAGTTTCAGCAATTGATTAATCGGTCCGAAAATGACCCGGTAGGCTTGAGTCATTAAGGGTGAATAGTCAAATGCTAAGAATACCACCCAGAAACAATTGCAAATTGCCTATGAGAATCATAGAAGCAATAGAAATGTCCTTTTCAGAAACCAAATCTGCCAACCCGGATTTAGCGAATGGAAAGAAGATGAGATCCTGTCCAAAGTCCTCGAGGCAGAGAAGGGGTCGACAGACTTTGCCGACCCAAGACACAACCTTGCCTTTTGGGCACGCCCGCCACAGCATATCCAGGAATTGGTCTACAAGATCCAGCAGGAGATTGGTCCGTTGATTGGACCTGGTGCGTGTTATATATGACCTGTGGCAAATGCAGAGAAACTGTACTAATCATGATTCTACAATATAGGTCTCTGGCTTGTACCCCCGCATCATCTGCACATGACCACGCTCGAGATCAGGTCCTCACTGACAGAACCCGAAATCGATGAGATCACATCTTCTCTTGAGAGGACCGGATCCGTAGGAGAGCTGGCAAACTACACTCTCACCCACCGTGCCCGGTTGGTCAAACCAGTAATCAGCTACGACACTTCTGCTATCGCCCTGAGCTTTGTTCCCGCAGCTGGCGAGGAAGATCGTAGTGAGTGTAGTGGAAATGATGATCGATTTACATATCACCATCTGCGGAGTGATCTCTACAACATCGTGACTCAATCTGGCTGTCCAATCGTGGCTAGGTATACCGTTCCTTCTGCACATATCACGCTTGCACGCTTTATTGCGCTGAGTGGCCTCAAAGAAGGAGAGTCAGAGTCCTTAAAGGAATTTGAGAAGAAAGCATCAGGGCTTATTGATAAGATCGAGGATCTCAATCATGAACTCCGCTCAAATGTGTGGAGGAGATTGGGGGACCCATCTCAAGGGCAATGGGTGATAGGTCATGAAAAGGGGTTGGAATTGATGAAGGGGCGAACGTGGTATGGAGTAGGGGATAGTATTGTGCTTGGAGAAGGATTTGTATAACAGAATACATTAATATGTGCTGAGAAACAACTCTAAATACTTCAAAGAGATCAGTGATGTCAAGGATGCCTTAGGCATAAAGTTTATGAATGACTCAGCATAATCCTCTTGGCGATTCCTAGAAAGGCTAGCGCCCACCCGATAGGGCCTAAGCGAGTCAAATCCCACAACCCAACAATCGCACTTGCTCTCCTCCGACAAGCGACAATCCAACGACCACCACCCAGCTATCCGGCCAAGTCAGTCAAAATGGTAAGGATATCACCCTACGAGATATGTCAAAGTGTTTTGCAAGCCCCGACCATTCGAAGTTCCTCGAGTCGTGGAGAGATGGTGTGATGTCCACTGTGCGGCCGACCTCGAAATCGTCAAATCCGCCGACCGTCCCGAATCATTATGAACCACCCAACTGTCTGTTTTTCCCCTCCATCGGGTTCTCGCAGCATGCAATATGAAAGTCGGCATTGAAGACGGAATGGGTGGCGAAACCTGCAATAACAACGCTTGTGTGACGAAATTGAGGATTCGAGAAGCAGACCACAATGGATACACCCCGCGGTCATTTTGAATCCAAGCTATTCAACCACGATTTCTGCCCCTTTGAACCAACAACACGGAAGACACAACCGATCTCTTTGCGACTGCACTCATCTGGAATCGGATTTCGGGGCCACGAACCACATTGACATTGATCTCATTTGCACAGTCAGACTAAAAGGACAAAAGCTCATGACATCTCTCCGCACAGGTCAACATTCCCAAAACCCGCCGGACGTACTGCAAGTCCAAGGAGTGCCACAAGCACCAACAGCACAAGGTCACCCAGTACAAGGCTGGCAAGGTTAGTGCCCTCGACATTGGAATGGTAGCCGTGAGCCATTGCTGACGATGTCCTCTTGTGATTTAGGCCTCCCTCTTCGCCCAGGGTAAGCGCCGTTACGACCGGAAGCAGAGTGGTTACGGTGGTCAGACCAAGCCCGTCTTCCACAAGAAGGCCAAGACCACCAAGAAGGTCGTCCTGCGTCTCGAGTGCACTGCTTGCAAGGCCAAGAAGCAGCTCGCCCTGAAGCGCTGCAAGCACTTCGAGTTGGGGTATGTTGCATCTGCATATTGTACTATTGCTTTGGTATTCAGTACTGACGTATCTCTTTTCTTTACAGTGGTGACAAGAAGACCAAGGGTGCTGCCCTCGTTTTCTAGATTGTTCAATTTCCTTGTTCGGCTTCTGGGTTTCCTGCATTGCACAAAGTGCTTCGCTGTTTTTGCGGAGCATATATGACATTGGCAATGGAAAAATGAAATAGGAATTCAACTATTCAAAAACACCGTCTATGACTACCGGATTATGAGTTGTCGAATGATTATTCTTGCTTCACAGTAGGGCTGCTATTAGCTGCCTCCTTATCGTAGTGATATACTGCATCTCATGTCTTGCTCTCCATTGTGCTCTTGAGATTTCCACTCAAATGTTCCCTATGTAGAGTTCTCGACTATCTACTCTTAGAGGGAGGAGTAGACTAAGATATCCTTAAGATATATAAAGAGTGGGCTATATGCCCCAGTTCTTGCCAAGACTACCTACAAATCCTCTAGATGGGGTCCACTATTACTATTTACCTGCGGAGTGTCTTGAGACTTAGCGAAGTCTTATATCTCGCTTCATCTACCCCCGAGGCTATCAAGTTAGTGATCATCAAAAGCATATTTGGAAACCGTCACAAATGGACTACTAAATCAATACATCATACTCGGTCTGACCTTGGTGCAATCATCGGGGTCTCTCCGAGCACTTGACAAGGATTCCCCGAACGACATATGATATTTGTCCTAAGTACAGTACACCCGCCATATTTCAGTTCGCATATATTCCGCTCACATATATTCCCAAAAGAAGCAAACATATTATCAGAACACAGCAGAACCAAACTGAGAAAATGCTGAAGCACAAGATGACGAGCGTGGGGGTGAAGTAACTGTTAAGATTAAGACGTCCCAAAACAGTAACCCGGGTTTCAGTAGAATTGATTTCATGTCATTGGTCCGGGTAAAATATGGAAGGGGATCGTTATACCGAAACTGAAAGAACATGACATGAAGACGCAGATCCTCGCCGAATGACGTTGAACCAACCCCGCATTCCGGGGGAACGAGAGCATTGAAGCAGCCATCTTATCTTACGTGGCTAAACGGTTCAAAAATATCCCAATGACCTTCCTGAACTCTTTGTAGTGGAGATCTCTCGTATCCTGGAACTACCCCAGTTCCCCCGCTTCCCCAGGAATCGGTCTGTCGGCCCTCCTCCGACAATGGGCGTATCTGTGTCGTCTATCCCTTGTCTCTATGCTGTGTGACGCATCCTCGGCCCATCGGACGTTACCCGGATTGCTTCTGTGGGAGACCTGGCGATATAATAATATACTAGGGTAGCTTTTGCTTTTAATTCTTGGTGATCTACGGGTTCTTTTCGCTTATTCCTGTCCCTGTTTGATTAGAATCAAGAAACCTTCAAGATGGCGATGTGGTATTCGCTGGGTATTGCTTTCTTTGCTGCTATAGGAACCTTCTTGTTTGTATGTCGATTTCTTTTTCCGAGAGTATTTCATCTTGAACTGTATCCTACTCAAGACTTAGCTCTAACTATTGTATAGGGATTCGATACGGGCATTGCTACAACTAGTGAGTTACAATTGCCCACGAATTCCACATTCGCAACTCAAACTAACCATTGACTAGCAATTGCCCACCAAAGCTGGATCGATTATATGCAAAAACCGTCAAATGGCGTCACAGGAGCTGTATGCCCACCCAACCAGCTATTTAATTTCCAACCCAACAAATCAGACCCGGAAACTGACCATTATAGGTTGTAGCCGTATACATCGCCGGTGAAGCCGTCGGCGCCCTAACACAAACCTTCATTGGCGACCGACTTGGCCGTATCCGCTTCATGCAAATGATGTGCATAATCGTGACAATCGGGACTGTCATCCAAACCGCTTCCGTCAACATCGGCATGTTCCTCGCCGGCCGTGTGCTGGCCGGTTTCGCAGTAGGGTAAGCTATACATACTATACTCCAGATCTATACGCACAAGGCCAAAATTAACAATCCCCAAGTGGCATGGTCGCAACAGTCCCAATCTACTTGAGCGAAATCTCGGACCCAAAATACCGCGGTCTGATCGGTGGAATCTCCGGTTGCGGAATCTCATTCGGAACAATGATGTCGAATTGGGTTGGCTATTCTTGCAGCTATGCACCCTACGGCCCTATCCAATGGCGTCTGCCTTTGGGAATCCAGATCCCATGGGGAATTATCATGTTCATTGGTCTGGCGACTTTCATGCCTAACTCACCGCGGCAGCTGATTCGCCATGGGAAGATTGAGTTAGCGCGCAGCGAGTTTGCGAGCATTAGGCGTGGGCTTGCGCTCCATGAGATGGAGGAGGAGTTTGGACTTATGAAGGCGCAGATTGAGTATGAGATGGAGAGGGAGATGACTTCCTACCGGGAAATTTTTAAATTGTTTAGACATCGGGTGCTTGTGTGAGTTCTCTTTCTTTCTTGGGTTGTGTGTTTGGGAACTGACTTGGATGTTTAGGTCAATTGCTGTGCAGACGATGACGAGTTTGACGGGGGTCAATGTCATTCAGTACTATCAGAGTGAGTTCTGGCGAGTGTTGGAGTTGGAATTGTCAAAATGCTAATGTATCTCTCAGCTATTCTATACAAGGGCCTTGGAATCGGATCACACTCGATCCTCGCTTTGGCTGCAGTCTACGGCACCGTCGCCTTTTTGTCTAACTCGATCACTACAATGTACATGACCGACCAATGGGGACGTCGGAAGTAAGTAGATCCTCCGGATTATCATTTAGCGTGCCTGCCGCTAACCATCCACAGGATGCTGATCGCTGGATTGGCTGGTATTGTCCTGATCGAAATCTATGCCGCGGTGATGCAGAGACAGTTCCAGAATACGGATAACCGCGTCGGGAAGGGCTTCGCGATTCTTGGAATCTACCTCTTTGTGGTTTGCTATTGTACGGATTCGGACCGGGGCTGCAAGGAACCATCGCTAACATTGGTTTTTGATTTCCTTTTCAGATGGCATGCTCAACAGTACTACATGGCTGTACGGCGCCGAGGTTCTTCCTATTGCTCTCCGCAGCAAGGTGATGGGTCTTGCCGCTGCATCTCACTTTATCGTTAATGTTGGAAGTATGTTTACTTTTCATTATTATGAAGGATAGTGCTTCCGTGTATACGATTGCTAACCTCTCCACCCAATAACAGTCACCGAGGCTGGACCCAGTGCTTTTGCCAACATTCACGAGAACTACTACTACGTTTTTGTAGTATGCTCTGCATTCTTCTTGGTGGTCGCTTACTTTTACTTCCCGTAAGTCCCATGAACTATTTCTGTCCCACCTATTTCACCTAATACGAGGAGAGAGGTATAAAAAGAGCCAAGAAGCTAACCTTATCCAGGGAAACTAAGCAGAAGACCCTTGAAGAAGTGGCTGCTGCATTTGGTGACCGGGTCGTGGATCAGGACGAGGGAGCTAAGCGTGCAATTAGTGTGGTTGGCGAGACACTGCACATTGAATCGACCCATGGAACAGCAAATGCAGTTTGAACTCCCTGGATTGGCAGGACTTGTGGATTAGCTAGATGCATACTCCATACGGAGTATACAAAATGCAATTTCAAACTCAATCCTAGAAGTCCACGTGTCAAATATTCTTCGCCGTGTTGTAGACTCAAAGGAGCTGTGAGTCGGATTTCCAACCCCCTTCTCCCTACTGGAGATTAAATTGATGACCATTTTTAATTTGCCCCAGAACTACCGAAGCCACAAAGTAAAACAAGCGATTGTTAAGCTGCATGTGTATTAGGCTGAAGTATTGAAATTAAAGCACTCTTAAAAACCATGGAACGCAGCTCGTGTTTTGCCCCCGTTTCAGCCTTGAGTTCCCCACTAGACAAGCATGGAGAGCTAGAACAGTCCAGATCAGACTTGTATAAAGGAATTCGCCGTTCGACTGATGATTTGTGCAGAATTGCCATTCTGCGATTTCTCGGTTTGAGGCGGCATTACAATATCAACTACTCCATAGTAGCCCTACTATTCCTGTAATAGTCCGTATACTCCGTAGCCACCGAATCCTTCCTGAGAATTTAGATATTACCTGAGAAACTTTATCGCCACGCGTCGGATGATCTCTACCGATGATCATCCAAGCTACTACAACCTGGGGGAGTATCTCGCGAACCACGTATGATTTGGAACAGTTGGCTCCCCTGGATTCTCCTGAAATCAGGAGACTATTTGCCACGTACTTTTGGTACGTAACTCATAACTCTTTGGCCTCTATTCTAGTTTCTTTTTAAGAATCGATTTTCCTTTATTTTTTAATTCTTTGGGGTTTTTTTTTAAATTTTTTTTCCAGCAGTTTCTTCGGGTTTACTTCGGAGCCAAGCAGATTTAACTAGTCCAACGTTAAAAAAAGTTACCGGATTCCCGAGACCCAGGAACACGAGCTGGAGGGTCCGAGCCCGATGATCGCACAAGGGGAATATGAAATTGGAGAGCCGCAGGATTCTACTTCCATATATATTCTGTGTATTGTATGTTGTACTATTGTCTCTAGGATACAAGTATGCTAATATTTAAATGATCTACAATTTACCGTATATTAGGGGAATATTTTATATCAATAGGACTGTCATTGGGAAAATCCTAAATCTCCGAGGAGACGGGGTCTCCGTATAGAAATTTAAGAAAAATAAACAATTCCAAGCTCTGACATCCTGGAACTGACATTTGACATCTCCGGGGAGCTGAAAAGTCAGAATTTTCTTCTTTTCTTCTGGCCAGGGTCCTAAGTATGGCGCACCTACGGGAGACATAGGGGGTTTGAATTGTCGTCATAGCGCATGGCATGTGGCTGAGGGGAAATCACCAGCCAGCAATCGTCCTATTCGGGTAGTTCATTACGGACAAGCTGAAAGCAAGGGGGAAATGATCGGCATCATATGTGTGGCTTAGCCACGTCTAGTGGCAACGGCGATTCGACCCTTAACATCTAATTATCCCTACGATTTACGTATGTTGTCGCGCACACACACTCTCCATTTATGTTAGCAGCAAAAAAGGAAAAAAAAAAAATGAAAAATGAAAAAAACAAAACATGTAGCATCGTAGTATACTCGCAGTTTTTTCGGCCGTAAGAATGTTCACGGGTGTTCTTTCAAAGGACCGAGATGGGGCCCGAGCCACAATGAAACCATGGATTACATGTATCAAAGCCCTATTTGGATTAAAACCATCCCAGTGACTTGTCACGGTCTATACTGGATTCTGTTTAGTAGCATATTGGGGACATTCATCTCCACTAAACTTTGTGATCGCCCAGGATCCCGAGGATCCATTTGCACTTCATCTATAGAAGCCCTGGAGGGTTTCATGCATCGGGCTCCCCGTATTGGGAATGTTGGCACCTCTAACCCCCTAGATCCTTTTAATAATTATATTTACGATTTTTTTTATTATATCCTCACAGGGGCAAATAAGTATGCCGCTAATATTTTACTCCGATTGATGCATCCCCATGTGCCAGGGAAGAAAATGGCTGCCTCCTATTACAAATTGAGGGCTGAAGTAACTATAGAAGACATCAACAGTCCCCTTCTTATCTCAACTTTCAAAACGTCAATATCCCCACTGATCCAGTGTGGGTTTCCAGTTCTATTTTCTATAGGCCCATGACAAACGACAACTCATCCATACCCACAACATATATCGAGTACCCCTTTTTGAAAACCGGTTCGAATTTCCTAGAGAGCAGCTTCTCCGAGCTCGACAATCTTCTCGCTTTCTCTCCACAACCCCTCAGAACGAGGAGGTGATTGCCCCGCTCCAATTCAGTGCAGCCTCGACTTTCGTTCACCCCATCTATGGCCTCATCCCGTTCAACAGGCAAGCGCCTCCCCATCAGCTGCCAGGCCTGCCGTACAAGAAAGATCAGATGCTCGCGGGACGGCCGACCATGCCAAACATGTGTGCGCCGCGGTCTAGGCGCCGAAGATTGTATCTACCTCGGCCAGCCGCGACTTTCAGCTGAGCAGTCCTCGCCCAGCGACAACGCAGTCCAAAACGAACTACTAGCGCGGATTCGGAACCTGGAAGGCTTGCTCCAGAAGCAAATGAATTCGCATGCTGCCACACCCGCTGGTGGCGCGGTCTCGCCACTTGGTGGGACGAGTGCAGCTGGTAGTTTCTCCGAACCTGAGACATGGGACTCCCTCGGCCCCATGTTAGATAATATTGGCACGCTTCATACTTCTCCTTCCGGTTATGTGCGATATGTGCCGTTGGCTTCACAGTGGGAGTCCTTAGTGGCGAAGAGCCCCGCTGCGGAGTGTTTGCCGAATTCAGATTCGGATATCGCGGAAGATGATGATGATTTGCAAATCCCGTTGGCGAGGAATGGGAGTGTTTCACGTTCTGAGCTATTGTCGATTCTACCGCCTAGCCGGTATTGTGATACTCTTAAGGATGTGTATTTTCAGGTTTTTTCCTCGGTATGTTAGGAAAAAAAAAAGAATTAGGGACGTTAGCTAACATATTAGGTTTTTCATATCCTTCATGACCTGACGTTCGAAGCCGAGTATCAGCATTTTTGCCATGATCCTGGCAGTGTGTCTACATCATGGCTGGCCTTGTTATTCGCTATTCTTGCTATCGCTGTAAGCGCACTCGATGATGATCATCCTCTACTGTCTGATCTGGGCCGAGAGCGAACGGTTAGCCGAAATATCAAAGCGCTATCAGCACGGTATCGATCTGCCGCTTTACGGTGCCTTGCTGCCGATGGGGTGATGTCCCGACATTCGATCAACTCATTACAGGCTTTAGTTCTTATTAATTACGCCCGAGTTCACCGCGGTCTACCGATCTGGACATTGCTAGGATTCACACATCATGTTGCAATATCAATGGGTTGCCATTTAGATCCAGAGCGGTTTACTCTTGGGCCAATCGAGCGGGAGGAGCGACGACGGGTCTGGGTGGGACTAATGATGCTATACACCATCCAAAACACAGCATTCGGGAGTCTCGACCAGCAGACTCTAACGCAAGATGTGAAAATGCCTGCAGATATCGACGACGTCGATCTTCTTACTAGCCCAAGCCTAAAAAGACCAGCACCCTCAACATTTCCCCGCCCAACACAGATGACCTATCTCCTCTTGAATTTCCGACTATACAAAATCTCCTCGAAGATTTGTGAAACAATATTCAGCTACCCAAGTACATCCCGATTCACCTCTCACCTTGAAGCGGAAATCATATCCGTCCGTGAAATGGTCGAGGCTCGTTATACACTCGATACAAACAAGCCCCTACTCATTCATCACCAAGCCAACCACCACATCCTCTACAGTCAGATTCATCAACTTCTTCTCCTTCTCCTCCGCCCTAGCCTCTGCCGGTACCTACAAGGAGAGATTACACCTGAAACTTGTGCTACAAGGGCAAAGTGTATCGCTTCCGCCAAGGCTTCAATTTCCATCTTTAAAACCCTCCTCGAAACACCATCGTTCAAGCCCTACAAATGGTATACCAGCGGACTAGGCAGTTTCCACGCATTCCACGCTGCAGTTACATTAGCAGTCATCCTGCTCATTCCCGAGGGCCAGTCCGAGTACGAAGAGATCAAAGATCTTCTCGATCGAGCACTAGATATGTTCGCCTCGCTCTCAGTCCGCAGTGTTTTCTGCAGCAAGGCTGTTCCTATAATTCGACAGATGATGTATGTCCAAATTACACGCCCCCACCCTCACCTAATTCCTCCCACCTCGGGACCAGTGACTAACATACAAACCAGCGACGTTGCCTCAACGAAATACAACCCCAAATCACCCACTCACTCTCAATCCCACCTCCAAGCCCAGGCCCAGGTCCAGGCTCAAGTCCAAGCCCAAGTCCAAGCCCAAGTCCAGCACCAACAAAACCAAGCCAATATCCAATCTCAGTCTCACAACCACCTCCTACCAAGTATCCAAATCCCACTCTCAATGTCAAACCTCTCACCAGGAATGACAATGCAGGATAATTATGCCCTCTCGCACCCACACTCGCAATCAGGATCGCCGGTGCCAACTCATGCATCCATATCCAGCGAACACACCATGCATTCGAGTTTCGGGCAAATGCATCCGCAAAATTGGATTGATCCTACTTCCGTTCCGTGGGATTCGTTGGGGCCTGCTAGTGGGGGGTATGGGTTCGATTAGAGACGGGATGTGATGATTTCGATAATTTCTTGATGACCATTTGAATTTCAAGGTTCGGGGTTGGGAGCCAGGGGATTGGCGTGGAGTATACTGGAATTGGGTAGTTTGGGTGACTTATTATTCTCTTATAATGTTTGGTGATGAGTGATATGAGAAATGAACAGATGGAAAACAAAAGCGTGTTTTTTTTTGAATGAATTATATACCACTACCCGCCACAAAAAATCTATTTACGATATGTTATTCGCCAAAATACCCCCATTCTACACCCTATGGACAGATCTAGGACAGATCTAGGGCTTTTCCCCAAACCCAGGAGCCCCCCAAGACTTCCGCTGCATAACAGCAAAGCCCACCGCATCCTTCCCATCAACCGGAGGATTACATATCATAAGCTCCATATCCATAACCTTCTCATAAAACGGCACCGACCGCTTCCAATCCCCAGTAAGCAGCAGCGATCTCCGCAGATAAGGCATTGTCTCAATAACCTCCTGCACGCAGGTTACAAGCCATGTTCCCAGACCGAGACCCTGGAGCGAGGAAAGGACAAAGACGTCTGTCAAGAAGAGGAAGGTTGTGTAGTCTGTTACACAGCGTGCGAAACCGACGAATTCGAGTGCGGAGTCGGACAATGTGTTGTTCTCTGTTGTTCTATCTGGATGGCTTTGGCTTTGGCTTTGGATTTGTTTTGGATTGTGGTACAGTCCAAAACAGAGGGAGTTTTTTATTGTGTCACGCAAAGCGGGCTCCGGCATAGGCTTTGCCCAGTAGAATTCTTCGCTGGCGTACCAGGTGTTTAGGGTTTTGATAGGGATTAGGGATGTGTCGGTTGAGACTAGGTACTCTCCCTTTGTCCAGGTTTTGAGTTGGTTCTGTAGTTCTGATGTTGGAGAGGACATTTCGGAATCCTGGGGTAGAGGTTAGCATGCTCGTGGGGAGTATGAGAGGTTATTGGTGTTAGGGCTCACTATATAGCGGGCTTTTTGAGTGGTCTTAATGTAATGATGAGAAAATGGAAGAACACCTCCGTGAATGCGATGAATATACAAAGTTTGTATTGAAGGAGAGCCAAAAAAAATTGATCTTCTGGAGAAAGGGGTCTTAAAATATGGAGATGTAATATGGGGACATTCCGTGACTCACAGATGAAGTTAGCACGACCCTGCCGAGACAGGGTCAATTGGTAATCCAAGTATCTTTTAATTTACTACCAGAGCCTTTATGCAGATCTCTAAGATATTACCTTATCAAATGCATCATTAGAAGCGCCTTCTAATGACACTGCGACCAAGAATTCTGCGCAATATGGAAAGAGAAAGGGCTATCGGCCGAGTCCCACCCGTTGATGACTTCGGGACGTGATAGCGATGATATACAGGGGTAGAAACGGGTAAAAACTATGAAGACATGATATTTAACTTGAATACATCACTCATTGCGACATGAGAACTCTTACGCTTATTCATAAAAAACCAGACATCTAACTTCAATGCTCTGCCTCCCCGGCGATCCAGCAGGAGTCTGCGGATCAAAGAAAGCAGTGTGTCCCGACCCGTGAGCAATATCCGTCTTCCCCTCAGTCATAGTGTGACTCCTCGAATCAAAACACTTGATGAACACAACTTCATCAGGCGTCATATCCTTAGTGTAATAGAAACGATGTCCCTCATTAGGAGCGATAGCATAAGTCTCCCCCTTGACCTCATACCCCTCCGTAGAACTCAGCGACTCGGCATCAGGCGCTACCTCTCCATTCTCCTTCCACTCCTTCGGATAAAGAAGATCAACCTTGACAAAATCATCAGGAGCAATACTCCTCCAATCGATCAGGGCCAGAGGGAAATCAGAAGCCGGATTCTCAATCGGACGCCAGACATTGATGATCTGGTACCGACCCTTCAACAACTCCTCTACTTCATCTTCGGGCAGGTGGCGGCGCACTCTCGCCTCAGCAGCTTGAGGAGTTTGGTCCACGTGTACCAACTGCACAGGACTGCGCGCTGAACCCGGCGTTCGTCGCCGGATGGTATGGTCAAAGATGATTACTTTTTTCACCCCGGGGAGCTTCTTACGGAGGAGCTCTTCCACTTCCGCGTAGTACCCCGCTCGCACTTCGGCGTCATCGGTGAATGCGGTTTCCTTCGCGGGTGAGTTGTATAAGGCAAAACCGGAATTGTCTGTTGTGAACTTAGACTCTTGTCCTCGAAGGTTCTCGACTTTGCGCTCCCGTTCTGTGAGCTGATAGGACCGGCCTGGTCCGTCGACTTTGCCCCAGGGCTTTTTGAATGGCTCTGTGGCATTGGGGTCGTAGGAAGCTCGGTCGATGTATTTGAATGTTGCTGTCGTGATTTCCATGATGGTATGGTGTGATTTTCAGGTTGGATGAGTTTTGCTTTTCCTCGCTATGGGAGAGTAGTGGACAGTTGAACTCTGTGTAGTTGTTGAAAGGGTATGTGTTTTCACAGTAGGAGGATGCTAGTATGTGACTGTTTAGAAAGAAAAAGCCTTTTTTTTGCACTTATATATAGGTAGCTGCTTTTACGAGGGCGCTCAGAGTAAATTTCAGTCCAGGCTCAGACTCAGTGAGCTGCTTAGGTACATCACGCAATAAAGCTTTGAGGTCCAATGAGCGCTCAGTGAGTGTGGATGCTCACTAGGTAATTGCCAGGTGATTATTCAGACTGATTACTCAGACTGATTACTCAGACTGATTACTCAGACTGATTACTCAGACTGATTACTCAGACTGATTACTCAGCTGATTATTCAGACTGATTACTCAGACTGACGCCATCTACAGTATTGAGTCCACGCTCAGTTCATACCCAAAGGAGCACTTTACCCCACAATATTATTTATTTTGCGATCACTTTTTGATGACCCTCACTTCTCACCATGCCCCGATTTCTTGAGGTGCGATACTTAAGTGAATGTAACAAAAATAGCTTAGCTGTATCCTGCTTTTTAGGGGCAGATTCTTCATTTAGCTCTCCACCTAAGGTTACTGACTGTTGCAAGGTTGATAGCTAATCACCGCCTTCGCTGACTGCATGGCCTCGGGAGCGCATGAATATCAAATACTTGATTTAAAGAGACATCAAATGTTTCTTAATTCGAAATGATGGATAATTTATGTTGAGTGTGTTTTGGAAGTTGCACTTGTCCGACAGCGTTAGCGTGGGAAACCCCATGGCAGTTGTCTTGTTGTGGTCCAGGGAATTCTCGCAAGCCCAACATACCAAACTTGGCCGGGCAACTCGTGACCTCGTTGTTTATGGTCATTCTTCGTGTGTTGGCACTTTCGCATTGCCGTGCCGCCGGTACCTCTTTTATGTGACGGTGCATGCAAATCAACCCCAAGTGGCCAATCAAATATCGAATATGCGGGCGATGCGACGATCACCAATCGGGTACATTTCATATTGATGTTGTTCACCCCCGCCTCGTGAGAGAGTGTTAATTTGTATGACCCCGCAGCTTAATCACTACCGTTCTCTATACCCATACTACTAGATAGAACTCCGTCGAGCCGATTTCTAGAGCAACACGTGGAAGGGGATATTGGAAATTGGATTATTCCGAGGAATGTCAGGGATATTTGGTTAAATAACATAAGAGAGACACCACATCCTTTGATTCAAATTTCATAAAATCAAGCACTCTGCCAAAACCTCGGACCAGACTGTCCCCTTGATCCATAATGAAATTCAGTGCTCTTCTTGGCCTGTTGACCTTTGCGGCGGTGGTCTCTGCTGATGCAAAAGCTCAAAAAGCCCCTCATTCTTCTGCTTCTATCGCTAATCTGAAGAGCAAGATCAAAAATGTGGTCATCTTAGAAATGGAAAACCGCTCCGTCGATAACCTACTCGGCGGACAGACTATTAAGGGTTTAGAGAACCCTATCAACAACGGCCCTTTCTGCAACCCATACAACTTGACCGATCCCTCAGCTGGCAAGGTGTGCAGCTCTGCTAAGGATTTTGACTCTGTTTTGGATGATCCTGATCACTCGGTGACTGGAAACAATATCGAGTTCTATGGCACCTTCGCCCCAAGCAATGTCCACATTGCCGAGGGCAAGCTTACTCCCACTCAGCAGGGCTTTGTGCATGAGCAGCTTCGCAGCTATGGTGACGATGCCGACAAGGCTTATCTGGCCAAGCAGGTCATAAACTATTATATCGAGGACGAGGTGCCAGTAATGACTACGCTGGTGCAGAACTACCTCACCTTCAACCACTGGCATTCGGATCACCCAGGTGTAAGTCCGAGCAAATTTCTCTACTCTATATCCGCCACATATAGCTTCTAACATGTAGAAATAGCCCACCAATCCCAACCGGGCCTTTGTACTCTCAGGCACATCCGCCGGCCACGGCACCAACGATGATGCCTTCAACCCAGACATCCATGGTCTCACTCAACGTTCCATCTTCCAGCAGCTCTCAGAAACCAACCACACCTGGAAGAACTACTACACAAGCCCTAGTATGGTTGATGCCTACTTCTTCGACTGGACCTTCACAAGTGGCAATTCCGACAAAGCAGTCCCCCTGGATAACTTCTACGCTGATGCGGCAGCCGGCACGCTCCCAGAATTCTCCTTCGTCGACCCGTCTTGCTGTGGCGTGGGTACAAACTCCATGCATCCAACTGGTCTCGTCTCCGAAGGCGAAACCCTCATCAAGGATGTCTACGATGCGGTTCGCTCTAGCCCCCAGTGGGAAGAGACACTCCTAATCCTCACCTTCGATGAGACAGGAGGTTTCCACGACCACGTCCCACCCCCACTGGCTACCCGTCCAGATGACCTGACGTACACTGAGACAGCGCCCAGCGGTGAGAAGTATACGTTCTCCTTTGACCGTCTCGGTGGTCGCATCCCGACTCTCTTGATCTCACCGTGGATTGCTAAGGGTCAGGTTGAGCAGAAGGGCACTAACTCAGATGGCAAAGTTGTGTCTTACTCTGCTTCTTCAATCCTGCGCACTCTCGGCTATCTCTGGGACTTTGAGCCATTCACGCCTCGTGTTCAATCCGCGCCTTCGTTTGAGCATCTCATTCAGAACACAGCGCGCACTGATACCCCTGTCAAGTTGCCTGTACCTAAGGCCTTTAGAAAGATGGAGATGTAGAATAGTACTGTGGTGTTGCAATTCCACTTCATGGCATTGACAGTGCCAATTCTGTTTGATACCAGCTTTATCAATTTCTCTGCTTTGCGTATTGCGGTCTTGCTGTACGGATGGTTTCTCTGGGTATCAGAAATCAGGTCGCTCAGCTTTGTGATGGATGCTACTACGGATATCTTCAGTGGGAAGCTGCACAGTAGGACTGTAACAATCTCACTAGCATTAAGACGAAAATCCCTGGTTATACATAGAAAGATTCTCAATTACGGTTTCTATTTTTTACTGCCCTCAGATATGGTACATATTAGAGTCTACTAATCCACGTTATTACGCAGTATCATTTTAGAAGGTTATATAACTCTAACAAAAAAGCATATGAAACCAAGGCATCTAAAATGCCAAATCAAAAGAACATCCGAGTGTCATCTTACATATCTCGTCCAGTATATACATACCACTTTGAGGCAGATAGGTCAGATTTTTCAAGACATAGGTCGTTGATGACAGAGGCCGCGTACTTGGTCAACTCCTCTTGTGGAATTGGAAGGAAACACCGTCGTGACGACGAACCCTGACTTTAGTGCTGGGCACTAACACAACAGATACAGTACGAGTCCAGGGTGTGACAAAATTTATGTTAAGCACCAGACGTCATCTTGGTGCTGCTTTTTGCATTGGGCGACTCTGTCGTCATTTGTGCCTCGTGGTCTTGAAACAGAGATCTAACAAGTGCTGCCTCGGGTTTAAATAGCCTGGAGTGAACCTCCACATTATTGGTACTCTTTGACCCAACATCTGCCAGCAAGTTTACTATCTGATACTGACTCAGTATCAAGCAACGCAATGTAGCTTGCCGCTTGGAGGACCAAGGAGTTGGTATTACTCATTCTCCATTCTTTTCTGGGCTATTTTGCATACAACATCAACAGGCTCCTTCGAACTAATTTTTTTTATACTACTAATGCTTGATATTTTCTTCACCGTATGTTCATAACAATTTTCTCCAAGCTCTTGGGGCGAAGTGGACTCAGCCTTGACGAAGTTGCCCAGAAGTACGGAGGACATAGAATAATGAGTTGTGGAGCACGCCCCGCATGATATTGACGTCATCCGTGGGGCTCCTACAAAGAACCAAGACGGGGCGCTTTGGATTTTACGCCTCTTATTGCCCCAGTGGATGTGATACAATATCGCAGGGGTTATCGTCTTTGTACTTCGTATGATGTCAACTCCTGGGCGCCTAGTGAAACGAATCTTCTACGCTAAGGTACCAATAACAATTCATAAAAACGGCAACCTAAAATACGAACTTGAGATCAAGATCAATCCATAGTAGAATGTGTGGATTGTAGCCAATCTATTTGTGCACTATCAGCTGAAACTGTAGGAAATTGTAGGAAACTAGGAAACTGTTCTCATGACTTTTTGGCCTATGGCGCTTATCCATTCTTTTAGACGTTTTGGATGCACCTGTCAACATTTGAATGCAGCAGATGACATTTAAAATGTTGGCTGCATATACTGAAGTACTATATACAGAGGGTGTACCTTGTACTGTATGTATCAACCTTGAAATATAAAAGCTAGGAACCATGGAATCAGTCCGAGCCAGTCGATAGAACCCATGGATTGATAACGGGAAGACCCAAACACTAGAGAAAGTAAACAAACTGTACTTCCACCGACATTTAAATATAAGCTACGACGGTGTGTTTCGACAGTTTCGCCACAGCCTCCGGGCAAAGAGTGCCGACCCTTCAAAAGAGAGCCTCACGTGGATGTCCTTTATCTTCTCTTGACTCTCTGCCACTTTCTTTTCTCTTTCCCATCCTCTCTTTCACATTTCATATCTCGTCTTCGCTGCCTCGTTGTTTGCTAATTTACCATTTGCCTTTCAACTCTCCGCTCTGAGTCTTTCGATTCCTCATACAGAGCTGCCTGCCGATCATCTAGTCTGAGGCTGAGCCGGTTAAGTGCGTGCCGGTACTCCGCTCTCTGCCCTACAGAATACCCGTGGACAGCTTTCATCATCCTGAATCATTATTCAAACCCACTGGGCTTGCGCCGGCTTTTCTTGGCTTTGATTTGTTTGACTGAGATTATCGTTACCAATCAAGATCGGCTCTCGAGGTTTCTATTTGAATAGTCTTCGGCCATTAGTTGATCGCACCCTCTCTGCACACCCCCACTTCCCTGCCGCCCCCTCAATTCCCTGCATTGTGCATCTTACTCTTTTTTTTTTTTTGCCCTTTGACCTTTTACCTCTCTACTTAATCCTCAGTCATTTCCCCTTTCTCACTCTCCATATTACGTCCCATGTCGTACACTTACAGAGACCGCGAACGAGACTGGGACGAGACCCGTCCAGTGTCAATCAAGCGTTACGTCATTTCTTCTGAAGACGATCGTCGAGACGACCGTCGAGACTTTATGTCGAGACATGATGACTCTTTCGGCGGCGAGCGCGAGCTGGTGATCCGGCGCAAAACGGATCGTGACGAGCCTGTGACCGTCTCGCGCTACGAGCGAGAGGTGGAGTATGAGCCACCCACACGCTACGAGAGAGACTATTACGATCGTGAGTACCTACATCCCTACACCAAACATCCACACTCCCGGTCCATGGACTCCCTGGAACGAATAGAGCAGTTCCCCACTGCTACTACCCTTGCCCCCCGAAAACAATCCGTACTTATTCGTGAAGCCCGCGCTTCCTATACCAGTCCCCGTGAATCCGAGTATGATGTTGTGCGCCGCTCCGAGGCCGACGAAGACCCGTATTACTACCATCATCACCGTCGAGTTCGCGAGTACGACGAACATCGCTCTCGGCGTGAGCTAAGCCCTGATGATTCCGTTTCCCAGACTAGTCGCCGCCGCCGCAGTGATCGTGATCGTGATCAGGATTACAGCAGTGATGATAGTATGGTCTACATCCGAAAGGAAACCCGCGACTATGATGACCACTCTCACCACCGTCGTCATCTGGCAGAAGGTGCATTGGTAGGTGCTGGTGCGGCTGAATTGTTCCGCAGCCACAGCAAAAAGGATGGCGAAGTCAGCCATGGCGCCAGCCGTATTGGTAAGGCCGTTGGTGCCGGTGCTCTTGGTGCAGCAGCGGTGAGTGCTGCATCGCATGCTCGTGACTACTACCGCCGTAGTAAGAGCCGCCACCGTTCTCATTCCTTTGAAGATGATCGTTCTTCCCACCGCCATAGCAGACATGGCCGGAGCCGTTACAGTCGCAGCCGCAGCCGCTCCCACTCCCACTCTCGTGCAAAGACTCTCCTCGAGCTGGGAGTTGGTGCCGCGGCCGTGGCTGCTGGCGTGGCTGCACTGCGTAGCAAGTCGAAAGCCGGAGACCGCAAAAGCCGGTCTCGCACTCGCTCGCGTTCTCGCGCTGCTAGCCGGGGTCGTTCAGAGAAGGATGGAGAACAGGGTGAGCGTAGCATGTCTGAGCGCCGCAAGCACATGGCTGGCGCTGGACTGGCCGGTGCGGCCGTGGCTGGCCTGGTCGAAAAGGTCCGCAGCCACTCGCGCTCTCGAAAGGGTGAGCGCTCCCGCTCCCGCAGTCGCCTGAGACAAGCTCTTCCCATTGTGAGTGCCGGTCTTGCCACTGCTGCTGCCACCGGTCTCTACGAGAAGAAGAAAGGTGAGAAAGATGAAAAGGAGGGCTCGAACCGGGGCCGCCATCGCTCAAGGTCTCACAGCCGCGCCCCATCACAGTCCTACCCCGATCCAGCTCGCGACTCGACCGGCTTGATTGAATATGGCAACGATCCAGTCGCAGGTAGTATCCCATCTGAGCATTACTATGGCCAGCCCAGTGCACCCTACTACGATGCACAGGAAGCCTACGGTCCCAGACGCCATACCCGCAGCCGCAGTCGCAGCCGAGTTCGCTACAGCAGTTCATCCGGTTCTGACCGTGAAGGTCGCCGCCGACGAAGAAGCGAAAAGCACCGTAGTCGCTCGCGAGATCTCGCGGGCGCCGCTCTAGGCGCAACAGGGCTCGGCTATGCCGCACACAAGTATAATGAGCGTCGCAAGTCCAAAGAGCGCGAACGCGAACATTCCAGTAAGTCTATCCACTTTCCCTAAGTTCTATCGAGAAATATTTACCCTGACTAGTGGTGTAACCAGACCGTGGCGACAACGTCCACCGTGATCCTTACGAAGAATCCTATGACCCAGAACCATACCCGCTTTCCCCGCAGGCGGCCCCGGACGCCCCGCCCATGGCTGACCCGCACTACTACCCCAACAACAACTATTTCCCACCGCCCCCGGGCGACTCAACTTACAACCTGAACGGCGGCACCCCTGTTTCCTACAATCCGGCAGACTACCCTCCTCCACCTGGCGCTGCCCCTCCCCAACCTTACGCCTATGGCGCTGCGCCACCAGGACCGGGACCGGGACCCGAGCAGTACGCACCTCGGCCACGTAGGGCAGATGACAATGTGAGCAGCTCCACCCTACCTCCTGATCTAAACCATGCGCACAAGGGTGGGTTCAATGAACCACAACTGTGACTGTATAGAGTGCAATAAATCTAATTTCCAAGCGACAGGTCTAAACATCCACCCATTTCCAACGTCTCTACCCCGGTCAAGTAGCCAACCGCCACAAGCCTCGAAATCCGTCGCTTTCGACTTGACGGATTCCACACGGGATCCCGGCTATGAAACCGATGATAGTGACTCTACCGTTGAACCGTATTCATCTTCGCATCGGCGGGATAGAAACTACCATCGCCATCGAAATCATCATCGCCGTCGCTCATCATCCGTCCCTTACCCACCTATGCCCGATCCTAGTCCTACTTCCTCAAATCGCTACCATTCCCATTCTACTTCCAGTCACCACCGACATCACTCACCAGCCCCAAGACACCACGAGGGAAGAGACCAGAACAAAGACTCTGAAGCAGAGTCTGACTCAACTATCGACCTACCCAACCGCTTTGATGGGCAAGGCCGTCTTCTTCCCGAGCGGGACCCTGCTGTGGATAAATTCGAGGAGCTGGTGAATAGGTTTACCAACGTTCTGTTCTAGCGGGTTGCTGTGTGATATTTCATTCTATCCCGCTTATTCCTGTCCGTCCCCTTGACCTTATGCCCATTCCTTCTGGCTTAGGTGGATTTTCTGGTTTGATGAACTGCACTTTCTATGTTTACCTCATATTTTTGCCTTTTTATCTTTGTCTCGCTTGGTATTCTATGCTTGATGTTCCATGCTGGTCAATCTTGGTTCCATGGTTATGAATGATGCCTGCTGCCGATGATAATGATTTTATGATGTGTATGTGTGTTCAGATAATGCAATGCTTGTTTTTTTTTATATAAGTTGGTCATATTTTAAGTATCGATGTTTAGAAACTAATTTTGTGAGATCCTTTAGTACACGCATAGGGAAGTTGCATAAAGTGATGAGCGGATATTATGTGCCAACTCAAAAAGACAAATTGAATTATCTAAAAAGAATGTATCTGTTCCGATGTCTAATACACTAGTAGTAAATGCAAACACCCAAAAGAATATCTATATGCATTTCTACAAGGGACCCAAACAAAAAGCCACCAACCCATCTAATAGTATGAAACAACATTATGTAAAGCCTGACCCGTCTCGTGTTCGAAGACTGAGCTAATGATGAAAATATATTTTCCCGAAGTCCTGCCGTACAAAGAGATAACACAAGGGTGATTCCAAGATCAACCAGAAACCAGACAGATAGTACAGATACAGCGTGCTTCGCATCAAGAATGGACGCGGAAAAGAACCTCGAATAAATCCTGGTAAGAAGACATGGATGGCTGCTGTGTACGGAATGGATGGAGGGAGCGTACGTAGCAGATATCACATCCATCCCAAGCAAGGAAGTAGCTAGCAGAAGAAGAAGGCATGCCCGGATCGTTTTGTTAAAAGACAAGAGAGGAGACGGAAAGGGTGGCAAGAACTATATCGAGTTGATCCGTGATAGAACTTGTCCAAGGCGAGCGCAAAAAGACGAAAATTGCAAATAGGGTATACTGCGGAAATAAGTCTCGAGGGAAGATAGGGGCCATACTGCGTATCTGTATGATGTATGCAGAGTGGGCCGCCAGAGGCAATAGGTTCTTTGCTTTTCGTCGCGTTACATGAAAAATAAAAAGAAGTAAAAAAGTAATTAAGAGATAATAGGGCTGTCGTAAGTCAATGATATCGAATCTATCGCTAAATTTGTTATGCCGTAAAAGGTCGTCTCGAATTCCCAGGTCCGTTGGAACGAGTATCGAGTGGAAGGCGAATGGATGATGGTGCACTTCTTTGTGGTACAGAAATCCACACCGTGCCGTTGCTCGGAGGTGTTTGCTCTGGATCATTGTCATCGGTATCAGGCACCACTTTGATGCTGGAGCTAACAGATGCTGAGAGGTAGCGGGAGCTGAGTGGGAGCTGGTATTTGATGATGCCGCGAACAGTCAACTCAAAGGGGTGTTGGAGAACTCGCTCCCAGCGCTCTGTGCCTCCAGCCTCAGTTTTGTTTCCTGGCCGGGCCAGACGGATCTGTCCTTTGGAGCTGGAGGTCAAATGATTCCAGGGAGATGATTCGAAAGACAGTGGAGAATCGAAGTGGAACACACGACCAAGCAACATTGACCGCGGGTCGCCTTCTGGATCCGTTGGGGGATCGGTGCCCTTGTCAACTCCGTCGTTGGTGTGCAGGTTGGACTGGCTAGGCATGGCTTCCTCAACACAGTCCCCATTGCCCAGGCACCTTACGGCTTGTGACAACTGCCAGCGACGTCGGCTTTGCTCCACGCGTGGGAAATTATCCACTTCACCATGCTCACGCCAAAACTTGTCGGTTCCAACAAACCGGCTCTTCGCGAATATGTTGACATCGGTGTCATCAATGGTCACGGGGAACAAGTTTGGATTGATGGCTTGCACGTTCAAATCCAACATGATCTCCTGCTCCGAAGCCAGCACGTTTTGAATCGCAATAACTTGGACATCTAGAAGGGGCTGGGTTGCCGCAATGATGAACGAGGTGACACCCCCAGCGACAACCAGCAACATAAGGAAGATAATAGCGCATGAACCAAATCGAGAGAAGAATCCGCGTTCCCGCTGCGCCATGTACTCCATCTGTCGCAAGCTTGCACTGTTGGGCCGTCGACCATTCCGACTGTGGATTGTACGTGGTGTTCCTACCAACGGTGTGCGCTCATCGTCCGCACCCTCTGCCTCGTAGTCATAGCTATGAAGCTCGCCACCCTTCCTGGCACCGTTAAGAGTTCTGTAGTTGAGAGACAACCGGGTATTGCTGTGACGCGAATGCCTATAGGTATTCCCGATGAAATGGCGCGGAGACTTTTGGGATTGAGTCTGTGAGGTTGCACTGTCGTTATCGAAGAGATTTGGGTGAACGCCGTTGCGTCCATGGAGGCGGCCCAAATTGTGATGCCGAGGAGTAATGGTGCCACTTCCATCTGTTCTAGAAGAACGCGAAGCCATATCAGCCTCGGCGCCATCGCCATCTATGCTGTTGTTGTAGGGGTTGGCGTTGGTAAACTTCATGCTGCGTTTGCCTGTCACGCCGTGAGAAGCATCCCGTAATCCTCGGGTACGACTAGACATCTGGTCCGCTTGACTCGCCATAGAGGTCGCACTAGGAGTCCGAGAATGATACCGGGCTGGTCGGGAAGGGTATGGGTCAGGCGGATTCGAGTCATAAACGAAAGTCTCGTCGGAGTCCGAAACATCAGCCTCATCTACTGCATTGGCCACTCTAGCCTCAAAGATGTCTGCTTTGCTTGTCACGGGGCCTGTTGTAAGAAGGGTATTGGGTCGACGTGTCTTTTTCTTTTCTTTGCGGGGACGAATCGTCTCATTGGAAGGTTTCATGCGAAGTGTACCCTGGTCTACACGGGAAGCACTGCCTCGCTCGCCATTTCCCACTCCCATGGAAACTTGCGGTATCGAACTCACGGTCTCTGTTTCCACAATCATGTTGCGAACTGAGCCGTCAGCAGGCTTTCCACGAGCGCCAGCACTGAGTGATGTTGTCGATCGCTGTGACATGAGAGTTTTGGGTGGTTTAACGGTGCCAGATACCTGCGGACGAGTCTCTTCCTTTGGTTCCCAACCTCGATTCTCGCCACTGTCACTGCCACTGCCTAAAGTTTGAGGCGAAGCACGTGGCGTCGGGTCTTCATCGATCCGGTGTAATCGGGACTCCTCTAGGATCACCGGCTTCGTAGGAGTGTCACTGGACGGGGTAGACGGGTTACTTGCCATCTCTTCGACGGTCTCTAGGGAGGACCCTTGCCCACTGACGCCTCTAGCAACGGTCCGGGTTGTGTTTCGGTCCGGTTTGGGTGCGAAATCCTCCAAAGGCAATGAAGATCTTTTATGCGAAGTATTCGGGAGGGTTGAATCCAGCTCCGTGCGACGGTTGGCGGCCCATGATGGCATATTGGACTTTTCCGGACCGGGAACATTGGCCAGCGAGTCGATAGGAGCGGGGAGAACAAGGGTTCTGACAGGAGAAGAGGAGGGATGTTGAATATTCGGTGTTGGTGAGTTTGTAGGTGGGCCAGATGTTAAGCCGTTAGAGTGTCGAGTCGGACTGGATTGGTCTTGACTAGTCTTTCGCGAGTGTGAAGATACCCGGCTAGGCGAAGGAGGATTGTAGGCTCGTGAGGAGTGTCGGACCGGGGAGGGTTCGCGGGAGGAAACAGCCGAGTTCGTAGTAGACGTGGGAGTGGAAGCGGTAGGAAGATTGGGAAAGAGTTTAGGGACCTGAGACATGGGGTGAATCTGGGATGCACTGATGGATCGTTCCACCATGCTATTTTCGCTAACCGATCGATGCACAAGGTCTGACGCCGCCTCTGCATCCCTCGGCCCTCTAGATCGACCAGAGGTGCCGTTAAGGTGAGGCGGCCTCTCGGACTCCGCAGCCATGGTCCCTGTCGAGTCAGAGTGGGCTGGCGCGACGTAGGCAAGTCAGGAGACCCGAGAGGTAGCCAACTAGTTGGGCAGACACAGGGCCCAAAAGGGTAAGTAGAAAAAGCAAGGCACGGCGCCTAGACAGGGAAAGCTTGACGGTGAAGAAGTGAGTTGTTGTTGGTAGGAGCGAATGAGATATCACGAGGATCGAATGGGATGTTGCGCAGAATACGGGTCGTTACACATGTGAGGGTACAGCAGAACGAATAGCCGATGACCACATGCTGTTGCCGGAAATCGGAAATCGGATTCTGTACAGAAACGCACAAGCGAAAAATGGCTGCAGCAGGTGCAGGGGTTGGGGAAACTGGAGAGATATGGAGATTGTTTAGAACACCAAGTGGGCCGGGTCAGCGTAGCGCAAAGAGCCCACACATCACTGGTGCCGTTTTGCTTTGTTGCCAGGAAGCAAAAACAAGGCCTAGAACGAAGGAATTGAAGATGACAAGATTTGGTTGGCGGATGTAGGGCAAATGGAGACCCGCCGATCCGGCTCAACGTTTTGGCTTCACTGGTTTTACAACATACGTTGTTCTGGAGTGGCGTCTAGGCTGCCAAATGTGAAGGAGAAGTCGGTGACCAAAACCTCGGCGAAAAGTGGCTGACAGAGAGGGTCAGGTTTGTGGCAGAGGCCAATGATCGTGGTCCACGTCAAGGGAGGGGGGTCACTGCATGGAAGCACACGGATGGTCTAGAATCTAGTAGAAAATCTCGGGAAAGAATGTGAATGTGAAAAAAAGAGGGGAGAGAGAGAGTTGAAAGGTGAAATAGAAACAACAGAGGATGAACGGAGAGAAACAAAATGATGAAGTCACTTCGGTTTTGTATTCTGGGGGTTTATGACCGGCGGGTGACGCCAAAAATTGGTAATAAATGGTAATAAATGGTAATAAATCAGAATAAATGGTAATAAATCAGAATAAAACATGCAGCGTGCAGGAAATAATTAATTACTCATGTAAGGGAAATACAATGACTTCATTTTGCCACGGCCTCATCCTTTAGTTTCTACGCCGTACAACATACAGTACTTATAGACTGATAGAACTGGGTTGTTTCTTTGGCCTCGAATAGTCGATTATAATCTAGATGGTTTATATTTAGGGTCACTTGTCTAAGGGTTTTAACATCCTTATTGTCTTTGTTCCTATTAAATGGACAATGAATCCTAAACGCCACTAAAATAGTATGGTACCCAAATAAACAAGGATAAAATCAAGGATTACTTACGGAGTACTCCGTATAGTAGGTACAAATTACTAGATACTAGAGTGTAAGACTAGGAAATAGCCTAGGAAAAACAGGTTTGAATTAATATACAGTTCTATCCCACCTATAGCCAATATGTAGACCTAGATAACCTCCCAAATGCAGCAAAAACCAACACATGCTTCGTATCTCGTCAAATCCAAGGACTGACACGCCAAGTATTCAGAGCCAGAGACCAGAGCCAAAACCAGAGCCAGAGACCAAAAAAGGAACAAAGCCCCCCCGGTGCCTAAAATAATCGAATAAACCACCAAACCAGAAACCCAGGGTATCGATCCAATCGACTGAACAGTAGAAATCAACATGGGGACACATCATACGTCTATACAATTTTGTAGACTCTTTTAGCAGTCCAAACAGATACGAATGCAAACACGCATAGTCCGGCAGTAACTATCAAGTATTAGTAAATAATCTGGGAAGAAAGAAGGGAAGACATACTGCACCAGAACCACGTCAGACTGTCGATTTCCTGACCCGGTACCTTAACGTTCATCCCCCACATGCCGCAGATGATGTTCATCGGTAGCACAATGGTACCAAGAACAGTCAGCTTACCCAGGACATCAGCAGTATGTTCTTGGCGCTCGTTCATGAGGATGTTGATCTGCGCAAGATAGTTGGAGTGTGCGCGGGAAAGGATTCTGGAAGACATAGTTAGCGATTTCTGTAACACTTCACCAGAGCAACCTTGGACGTAGATTAAAAAAAGAAATTCTTACGTTTCGTAGTGTGTTAGGTTACCCGTCATCGTCATAATGTGATCCTGGATGTCACCTAAGTACAGACCGATCTCTGACTTGGGTGCGACTTCCCACTGCTCATTGCAACGCTTGGCAAAGCCCTTGACTACATCAGCCTTGTTGCTGAGAAGTCGGTACAGTCCCATGACCTTCTTGCGGCATTCTCCCACTCGTCGGAGCATCTCTCCTGGTGCAAATGAAGGAAGCACACTGTCATTGGACGACACCTCCTTGCTGGAAGAGTGCATTTGCATGATCATCTCGTCAATCTCATCCACCTCATCTTCAATTGCTTGGATCAGCGGGCCGAAAACGTCGGTAATGTCATCAATCAGTGCATATGAGATCCAGTCTGAGCTAAGGATCAGGTAATCCATCAGTTGACGGATACGCCGCCGCACATTGGCTGGGTGAGGTGTTTGCGAGAAATGGAAAGATATCACGCCTTCGCGGAAAACTACCACATACATGTTCACCGGCTCGAGATAGTCCTCGCTATTAGTATCCTGCTCAAAAGTACGGTAGTTGACAAAATAGTAGCTGCGGAACAACTCGACTTTCTCTCGAGCTTCTTGCATCATGATGTCCTCTGTCGTCAGCGCGTGAATCCCAAACGCTTTGGCAATCGTACGCATCTCTGCATCTGTTGGAGAGAGAACATCTAGCCAGAAAGTTGGCCGTGGACCATACCGTTTAGGTTTCGGGTTGGGGGTGTTGTTGAATGGGGTGTTTGAAGGTGCGGGTGAGGGCTCTCGATGGGAGTCTGGGCGTCCTTCGCTGATGACAGATAAACGCGAGGGTCCTCTGACAAGAGGAGCATTGCCGGTGATAAGATCATTTGTAGTCCTTCCATTGGGAACAACGGTCTGAGGTGTGAGGTAAGGATTGACATTCGTCTGATGGCTTTGCCCTTGGCTTTGGTTGTCCGCCTGATACATTGTCTTGCCGGTAGGGTGGGTTGAATTATTGTAAGCTGGATTCTCCACAAAAGATTCCTCTTCCTCGTCCTCATCGTCCGAGGAATCCTCCAATTCAGGGGGATCTGGAATAAACAAATCGCGGAAGCTACCGCCTGGTTGTACCAGCTCGGAGATAGTTTGGGCATGAATGGTGCTCGGGAACTCCTCGTTGAAATATGTGAACCGATAAGGCGCCTCATCTTCTTCGCGTCGCCAACCTTTATATTGAGGGCGCAATCGGCCTTCGATTAGCATAGGCTCACTAATCCTTTTGACTCGAATGTCTCCATTGCGCTCTTCTTTCTCCTCGCGGCTCCATTCTTCCAGGGCGGAGAGATCAGGCCACCGCCGGTTTCTACGCCGTCGACGCTCACCGGTTTCATCTCGCATTTGCCTTGGTCCTTCGTCTCCCAATTCGGATATCGTTTCGGTAGGGAAGCATACGTCTTCCTGTGCTGGCACTGCCACGGTCCGGCGTCGTCGCAGTTCTTGGTGTGGAGAGAGCAGCGGCGACCCAGGTGAAGAGGATGGTGCAGAACGTGGGTGTAAGCCATTTCCGTCTATGTCGATCAGGGTGTCGTTGAGGGCATTCAAAGAGTCCTTGCGATTCTCCATTGACCGAGCCATTGAGAAGTCCCAATCAGCTCCTGTTACTACAGCATCGTCGTAATTCATCTCCGGGCCCAGCTTTGGAGACCCGGGGATGGACGGCGGGTTGTTGATATCGTAATCTCGCTCTACAGTGGGAGAGTAGAGTGGGCTGCGGTCGTCCTTTGGAGAACATCCCGAGGACATAGTTACAGTAGAGGACTGTCGAGCACGCGATGAGAACAAACTCGGGCGAGTGTCTGTTCCATACCAATTATGGCTGGGTGTGTGGCCTGAAACTGGCCGCATCAGAGGTGTCCGATCATTAGTATCCTCTTCGTCACTATCACCATTGTGATATTGTTGGCCCCGTCCTCCCCTCGGAGTGCTGCGAGGTTGCCCATCGTTTGATCGGAAGGCGTTGGATGTGAGGGAGCTCGGGCGGAATGACGACGCAAGCCGACTGTCACGACGAGGTCGCATCAATGGTTGGTCCCTGCGCGGCAAGAAAAATTAGTATTCATCTCAAGCTTCGAGATGGCTCAATATCATGAGATCGTACCGATGATCTAACAACGCATCGCTCTCCAAGCTTGTGTTACTCAGATTGCGCCCCAGTTTGAAGAACGACTTGTCCCTCGAGGTTGGCCGATCGGCCTCCATTGAATCTCTGACACCTACAGCATCCGAGGTCTCCCCAGGACTATCATGAGATTCCTCCTGGCTAGGTGGAATAAAAGACTGGTGTCGCTTGCGACGTTTGCGATTGCGGTTCTTTTTGCGTTTGGAGGACTTGGAGGGTTTGCCAGCAGCATTATCAGCGGGGGGTTCGAAGCGGGTCTTGTTGGCTGGCGTAGCCTCGGATACGGGTACCGCACCAGTCCCTGAGGCCCGACCGCCGCTTATTGGGCCATAGCTAGCGTTGTTATCAGCAGAGGGTGGGTAATCGGCGCGCTGTAGATGTTTTCTTGGGCTAGAGGAATGCGAGGAACGAGGCGGTCGGGAGGCTGCTGTGCCAGGTATCGGGATCCTCGGCGGATCCATTGTAACAGCCACAATAATTGGGTCGCGATGGAGGTTGGGTGTCTCCAGCACAAAGCAACTGTACCGAAGTGGAGGGGAAATTTTCAACAGCTCATCAACCTATGGAGCCCGGCCAACGCAAACAGGGTTCTGGATCACAGGGATCACAGGGTAAAGACTCGCGGCACGCAGAATGCCAGCTTTCCATACGATCTTACTAGCGCTGATGATCACGGGGAAACCGACATCGGCATGGTTGACAGCACTCAAGGGAGCTGCAGCTTAAGTTGGGGAGATGACGCGGGTGGCAAAAGCAGAGTGGAACATTGGCATGGAACAAGAAACAAAAATGTCAAATTCAGGTATAAAATAAAAATGGGGGAGATGTTGTATAGTCTGCAACAAGGAAAAGGAGAAACCAATACAAAGAGAAATCCCGAGGTTCATCTAAACGCTGGAAGATGAGATTCTGACGGTTTGGGATTCCATGGGACAGCCCTGGAGACTTTCCCTAAAACGGGCTGGATGAGGTCAGCACAACTATAAACCTTTGGAAGTTCAGGTTTTAGAGGACAATGCAACCTATTAGGTATCACCTGTAGGAAAAGAAGAGGAAAAGAAGAGGAAAATAAACACAAGCCCCTTGGATATGCCCCATAACCTGGACTCTACATGTGGTATAAGCTGAAGAACATGCCATTGTCCTATACAGACCCTTCACGGTGATAAGTGTTCAACTAGTAAATAATAGGGAATTATCATACATTAAAGCTTCCTAGCTAGATACACTGCTTGTCTGATAACCTACAGCAGATTTGTCTAGCTACGAGAACCATACGCCGATCCGCAATGTCAAGTATAAATCCAACGTCATCTGTATCTCGCTCATCTGATACCACCTGGATTCTGCTAGCCTTTAGCCCGGAGTGTAGAGTATCAGCAAGGGCGGCATAAGTGTTAGTATCTGCAAATGCTGACTCTGCTGTCCTAATGCTACTCACTCCTTCCCTAGGAAGCCACACCTCAACTATACCTAGGTCCTAGGTAAACCGGTTTAGTTCGTCGAGGATGAAATTCCCCACTTCCCGGCGTTCGGCTACAGAGGTTCACATCATGGTCATAGTCGGATTATGGCTAGCAGCCTACGGTTAACGGTATTGGCGTGGCACCATGTCAACCGGACCAAGGGCCTTCGTGAATATAAAGGTATTGCGCTCGACAATATCTGCACTGATTATCATGTGTCAGTTACAATAGAGTGATCATTGATCATTTTATGTCTGCAGCCTCTACGCTTGGAACGTCACTCGGCCGTCCGCACCACGCTCCCAAAGTCTGCCCCGCCTTTTGCAAAAGCACGTTGAATCACATTAGTAAATTCAAGTGGGACAAGAGAAGACTATCTCTCCCATCTTGACTTGGACGAACCCCTTGATTCAACTACAAATCTCCATTTCCTCAACTATGGCGCCACCCACCTCTCGCAGCGAGATTCTCACCAACCTACGCCGTCAAATCGAAGACAGGAAACCCATCGTCGGAGCTGGGGCCGGTATGTACTTAGTAACACCTACCCTTCTAACCTATATATCGATCAGTTTAACTAATAATCCACCATCAGGTATCGGTCTTTCCGCAAAATCAGTCGAGGCCGGCGGCGCAGACCTAGTCATCATATATAACAGCGGTCGCTTCCGCATGGCGGGGTGCGGAAGTCTCGCGGGGCTGATGCCGTACAGCAACGCCAACGAAGTAGTGGTCGAAATGGCCGCCGAAGTCATCCCTATCGTTCGGAATATCCCCGTAATTGCGGGTGTCTGTGGTACCGACCCATTCAAGCACATCCCGCGGTTCTTGAAGCAGCTGCGGGAATTGGGATTTAGCGGGGTTCAGAATTTCCCCACAGTGGGACTGATCGATGGCAACTTCCGTGCTAACTTGGAAGAGACTGGGATGGGGTATGGTAAAGAGGTGGAGATGGTGCGGCAGGCGGCTGAATTGGATATGCTGACCACACCTTACGTTTTCAATGTTGAGGAGGCTGAGGCTATGACCAAGGCTGGGGCAGATATCCTCGTGGCTCATATGGGTCTGACTACTTCTGGACTGATTGGGGCAAAGACCGGAAAGTTGTTGGAGGAATGTGTTGTGGAGATCCAGGCGATTCGGGATGCGGCGGTGCGGATCAATAAGGATATCATTGTGCTGTGTCACGGTGGGCCTATTGCTGCTCCAAGAGATGCAAAGTTTGTGTTGGACAGGGTGAAGGGTTTGCATGGCTTCTATGGGGCTAGTTCAATGGAGAGACTTCCTGTTGAAGTAGCCATCAAGGACACTACTGCCGAGTTTAAAAAGATTGCCCTGCAGAGGTAGTTTTCTCTTTTCTCGGTCTCAAACGACCCTATTTTGTTACCTTGCGAGGCGTCTATTTCCTTTAGGAAAGGGAAAATCTGAGAAACAAGGACAAGGCACGGAAGCAAAGCAAATTTACGTCTGACAAAGGAAACAACATAAAAGCACAAAGGCATACTCCGTAAGAGTAAACAGATCATATATCAAATACTGATGAGCCTTGTATAGAGCATTGTTATGGGTGCATCACGGTAAATTGACCTTGAACCACTTTGATCCTTATGAAGAGCAGTCTAACAAGTTTAGCCGAGGGCAAAGGGATGGATTGCAAGAGACAAGTCGAGTAGAAAGAGTAAAATAGAAATAGATTATTACACTGCCATACCAGAGGTACAGGTCATCACTCATGAGACATCAAAGCCATGGTACATACATACATCGGGCTTAACACATTGTCTTAGGAAGACACATGAGAAAAACCAAATAGAAACAGAAAAACAAAAAAAAAGGCAAATAACTCCATATATTCATGGTCATCGGCCTTGCAATGACCGTGACGTTAAATGACCCGGACGCCATACCACCAATTGGCGAGAGAAGAAAACACAAAGATTAGACAAGAGCCAGGATGCGGTAAGCGTGCATGTAAAGATGGGAGCAATCATGATCGGAGTGTGACGCCTCAGATCACATTGCTCATGTCCATCATCGATGACGGTGCCACACTGTGAGCAATACTTTGAGTGATGCTGTGGACCGACTTGGAAGCATCGATGGACATGCGATCGCCGCTCATCACCCTTGATACTTTTTTGTCTTTGCTGGGGCGGGCAATGAGGACTTGGGCGGGGCAGACGACCTCCTCGTCCTCACCTTCGCCCACATCATTGCCTTTTTTGACAACGAGAGGGAAGAGCACAATGCGCACAATGGACTGTTGAGCTTCAAGCTCGTTATTGTCGGTTGTCAGACCACTGCGCTCATTCATCAGGGCTGCGTTGAAGTACACTTGGCGTGCAAGGTCGCCATTGGTATCGTATTCAGGCTGCAGAGGCGGCAGCATGATGAATTCAGCCAGCTGGGTCCGCATCTCCAAGGACAGGCTGACTGCTACCCGCATGATCTTGCGGAGGTTATCCAGAAGCTGAGATTCGACATGCGACGGAGGAGGGAGAACCTGTGATAGGGTTTGGAAGATCTCCAGAGTAACAGCCTCCGTATCACTCTCACGTTGCGCAGCAAAAGCTGGTCGCCGGGACAGCAGTGTAAGAGTGGTGGCTCGCCAGCGATGCACAGCACGGGTTGGGCCAACCTCACCCAACTGTTTCTCAAGAGACTTGAGCTTTTGACGCTGCTCCCGGTCCATGCCAAAGAGATAACGTGTGAAGATGTATTCCCAGACCATCGTCATGACTACCGACATGAATACATCGCGGCGGCGGACACGATCAGATAGGTAGACATCCGGATCGGAGCCGTCGAGGAGGGCATTGTCGAAACGGTCTGCGATCTTTTCGTCCTGCAACTCACTGAGTGGACGGCAGCGACGCTTGTCATTGTGCTTGGAGAAACGCACGACCCATGATTGGACATGGCCACACAGCTTCTGACAGGCAGCCTCGAAGTACTCTTCACCGCGGAAGACAAGGGCATTGTCATGTACCGAAGCTGCGATTTGTTGTTGAAGCTCCTTGACTTTGTCACGAGCCTCCTCAAGCTCGGTGCGTAGACGGCGCAATTCCATGTCCTTTTGCGCAAGAGCCGACTCAATCTCTTGTTGAACTCGATCCTCAATCTGAGACGAGAGTTGAGTGTGTTGCGACTGCAAATCGGCAAGTTCACGTGTGGACGACTCGCGTACGTTGTTGATCTCAGCTGCGTGGGCGGCGGCGAGAGCAGAGTTGGATGCGGTCAGCCCTTCATTCTCTTGGGTCAGGCGGGCCATCTCCTTTTGCAGCCATTCCACCGAGTTCTTCAATTGTTCCACCTCTGATTCCCGATCGCGCAGATCGCCGTCGCGGGTGTTGAGGGCACGGTCGCTCTTTCGACGAGCGACGCTGGTATTCCGAAGTTTATCTTCGGCTTCATCGCGAGCGGCGATCAGTAGACGGTTTTCGGAGATGAGCTGGTCGAGGCGGGTTTCCATGTCTTGCAAGTGTTGCATGCTGCGACGGCGGCGGACACTAGGCGGTCGGCTGGGCGACCGAGGGGAGTTGGGTGTCTCACCCCATCCCTCCTACGGAAGTTAGTAAACCAAAAAAAAAACGTAAACAATCGCAAATTAGCAAAGAAATAAATTAACGACCTACATAGACATCCGACATATTTCGCAGCGGACGCTTGCCCTTGTCGGTGACAGGGTCATAAGAGGAGGAAGACGGGAGCTGATCGAGATCGAGATTCGAAGGCTGGGAACTTAGCGCTCGACTAGCCGCCCGCAGATCGCCACTAATACTCCGATTTGTACGACGTAATTTTCCACTGCTGGTACTGGGCTTCAGAATTGGCACCCCTTGCTCAGTCGTTTTTTGAATTTCGGATTTGAAACCCTCGCCCTTTTGGTTTTCTGTAGGCCAAGCTTCTCGATCAAAGGCATTGTCTGTAAATTTCCGAACGGGTGTCTGAGGTCGAGGTAAGACATGTTCGGGCTTTATTTCCAGGCGGGGCGTCCCGCGACGAGCCATGGTTCCCTGGCCATGTGGTTCTTGTTCCGCAATTGTATCAAGCGGAGTCCGGGGTCGCACATAATCGTCGGTCGGTCCGAAGAGCGATCGAGGAGGGGATGGGGCGCGAAGAGCTTGTAGAGATGGTTCTTCCAAACTCCAGGTTCTAGGTGTATGCTGGTGCCGTCCATGGATTGATGGTGATCGGCGTAGTCCGCAAAGTTCCTCCCCAGCTTCCGCCGGGGGTGGAAAACGCGTAGGAGAAGAAGGTTCCTGGGTACGAGTCCGCTCATTGGAAGGCTCCATTGACAATGACAAGGGTGCATCCAAGGGCTTTTCGCTATATGTCGGAAGTTCTGGCTCTCTGATTGATTCATCCTCCGTAGCAGTCGGGGTTTCGGACTGAGCCTTCAGCTCCGAGATTGTAGACTCAATCTGTTTTTCGAGGCTGCTAGGCAGCCCCGATGTGAAATCATCAGTAATTTCTTTGGTTTCAGTGGTCGCTAGGGGTGCTTCCAAGACAGGGATCGCGATATCGCGATTCGCTTCCAAGTCCGCTTTTGTCTCTTCCTCAGCACTATCTTTTAGCGACGGTGTTCGCTGGTCCAAAGCTGATCGCCGGAATCCCGCACGCTCGAGGTCGGGAAATAAGTTGGCAATCTTAGATCCACCGGGAGTAGTTGTTCGAGCAGGCGGCTCGATCTCTTCGTTGATCAAGGGTTCCAGTGAAGGCTCCTCGACTTCCAGGGCAGCTTGCCGTGACTGGTTCTTACTCTTCTTGGCCTTTTTCTTGTCTTTTCTGCTTGCTGGCAAAGCCCAAGCATCTTCTCCCGCAGCTTCAATTGCATCTTGCGAGACTTCTGGGAATGACGAATCAACAAATTCTCCAATAATCTCCGGCTCGGGAGGTGGGATGTCCGGCTCAGGTTCTGAGTTCACTTCCCTTAATCGCTGGGACTCTTCAAACTTGGCCTGCCAGTCAATTGCCGGCCAGTCTTCTTCATCATGGGATGACTTTTCATCTAACACTTCTAGGTTCTGTGCCTTGGATTGGTCTTCTTTAAACGGGACAATGGTAGTATGCCGATCTATATCGATCGAGTTTTCAGCTGGTGGCTCAGTATCCGGGGATTGGTTAGCCTTCTGGGGCTTCTTGGCCTTCTTTTTCGGGACCTTGTGTGAAACGTGAAGTCCCTCGCTGATGACGGGCTCTTTATTGGGTTGCGTAGGCTCAACTTGAACTTCTCGGTCGGGTATAGGCTGATCCTCAATTACAAAGGGGGTCTCAATTGGCAGTTCTCGCTCCAATGTAGGTTGAGGAGGTTCTGCAGCGTGTTCATTTTGCTTGGAAATTTCTTGCTCCGCAGCAGGCTCTGCTGGCCGGATCTCAAATTCTCTGGGCAACTCAGCCATATCAGCCTGAGGCTCTTGTTGACGAGCCGAGACTTCTTCGGCGATGCGGGCATTGTTCTTAGCCTTGCGCTTGTCCTTCTTTGACATCTTCTTGGACAGAGCCGGTATCACTTCAGGTTCTCCAGTTTGATCCTCAACAAGGCCCTGGACGACCTCGAGATCAGTTGTTTTCTCAAGTTCCCGGTCACCGGTCCCGATGGGGGCTACATCTTCCTGGTCGTTCTTCTCAACAGGATGCTCGAGGCCAAGGAGCTCACTGTTAGTATTTTGGTCAGCGGGTTCCACAGATGAGGGCGTATCGAGTGGGCCCAGAGAGACAACTGCTTCAGTTTTCTCGCTTTCTGAAGGTTGCTTGTCTTCCGATACGATGGTAAAGCCATCAAGAGCCGGTGTATCAATGCTCTCAGGCTCTGGCTCAGGAGCCTCTGGGATTTCTTGCGGGGCATTTGAGTCGGGGTCAGGAACAGTCTCAGTTGGTGTCTCCTCGAGGGTCGTCTCTGGTTCGCTAGCAGCCTCAGGGGTTGCAAGATCAGCGATAGGAACAAGTTCCGTTGCGGTCTCCTCAATAGTCGCATCCGGCTCAGGAGCAGCCTCTACAGTTGCAGGTTCAATGGTAGGGACATGCTCCTCGGCCAGGGAGGAAGCCAGCCCAATTACTTCTTGCTTGGCTTGCTTCTTGGCCTTTTTCTTGTCTTTCTTAGACGCTTTTCGAGTAATAGTATCGGCCACAGCCGGTTCCTCGGCTAGCTCTCTTGTAGATTCCTCCGGTTTGTCCTCTGATTCGAGAGACTCAGTCGATTTTGGAGCCTCTACAGGCTGCTTCAGGACGTCGTCTTTTAGCTCGGAAGTTGTCAATTCTGTTGTTTCGTCCAGGCCCTTTTCTGCCTCAGGCCGAGGCCTCTCCTCAGTCTCTAAAGGCTGCGGCTCTTGAACGATAGGTTGCTCTAGAGCTTGAGGAGGGATAGTCGAGGGCTTCTGGAGTTCAGGTTGTAACTCCACAAGTTCTTTTTCCTCAAGAAGTGCGGCGGCAGCAGCAGCAGCCTTCTTCTCTTTCTTGCTCATCTTCTTGGGGAAAGTTGCTGATTCTGCTTCGGGCTCAGGAGCAGCTTCAGCCGGCACCTGACCCCTCAAATGCTCTTCATCTAGAATATCGGCTGAAGTTTCGGCCACTTCCTCAGCCGGCTTGTCTCCTTCTTCCATCTTCGATTCGGTGGCCGGAAGTTCAAGGGAACGCTCTCCGCTTTCGATTTCTTGGCTTGGAACATGCTGTTCAGTGTGTTCAGGAAGCGTTCCAAGGCCCTCGGCGAGCTCCTTGGTGGCATCAATAGGGTGTACGGTAGACTCCTCTGCGCTAGTGACAGCCTCATCTTGCGTGATAATTTCGGCAGGCGCTGGCTCCGGTGCAATCTTGGTCTCTTGGACAGAGAGATTAGCCGCCTCGGGTGCTGTCTGTTCCTCAGGCTCGGGCCCAGTTTCGGGTTCTTGAAGAACTGATTGGCGTTGCTTCTTCTTCTTGTCCTTCTTGGCCTTCCGCTTCTGAGTAGGAGTCATTGATGCCTCTTCGGCCGCTTCTGTGGCGGCCGCATCGAAAGGGGCCTCCGTCTGTGTGGTCTCTTCAGTAGGAGCAGCGGGCTCGGCTTCTGGGATACTGGTCTCCTTAATGTCATCAACATCCATAGTTGACCGCACAGCGGCAGTCTCCTCAATGTTCTGTGAGCGATCTGCTAGTTGTTCTTCTAGAACTGGCACTGGTTCGGCCTCGGCTTCTGGGACACTAATCTCCTGGGTGTCATCAACGTCCTCGGTTGTCTGGACAGCGGCAACCTCTTCAACATCTTGCGGGTGACCTTTCAGCTGCTCCTCCGGAACTTGTACTGGCTCGGCCTCGACAATAGGCTGAGGCTCAGTAAGTTCCTTTACCTCCGGCTGAGGCTCAACCTCAACCAGGGGCGCAGCTTCAGGCTGCTCCTTGTCCTCTATAAGAGAGATCACGGGCTCAGGTGCTGCGCCATCCTCCTCTTGCTTTTTGTTTGTCTTTTTGTTTTTCTTCTTCTGCTTCTTCGAGACAGCCGGCTCAGAAGCCTCCTCCTCCACAGGAGATCCTTGTGTCTGTGCCTCAGGGACAATATCAATTTGAACATCCACAGGGGTCTCTTCAACATCCTTCTCCTTAACATCCTTCTCCGCGGAGAGATCATCTGCTTCCGGCACAGACGATTTCTCCTCACCATTCTCACCATCATCAACTCTATTCATTTCCTCAAGGGGTGCAGCATCAACCAACCCCCCCTGGGGCTCCTGTGCAGGAGGGGCAACATCACCCTCCTGCTGAACATTTCCCTCCACCAACTCGCCGGAATCAACTGAACGCTCAAGCACGGGCTGGGGAGGATAATCTAAAAAAGGACTCTCTATCGGCGTCTGCTCTACCTGCGAAGACATGTATTTATCAGTCGAGGCCGTATTTTGCGCCGTGGCGTCGTAAGTTTCTATGTCGTGGGACTGATGTTCTTTACCGTCATGTTCCGCAGGCGAGGGCGCCAGTACGGCTGGAAGTCCAGGGGCGTCTGTGCCCGTAGAGGTGAGGACCTTTTCAACGCTGTTGGCTGCTTCAATTGGCGTAGCAGGCTCGGTTGTCGGGGCAGAAGGCGAATCGGATGCCGTGGCGTCGTTATCGGCGTCGACATTCTTGGACTGGCGTTTCTTCGCTTTCTTGGCAGCTTTGCGTCGCTCCTTGGCTGACATGCCAGCTTCGTCAATCATCTCGGCAGGAGAAGAGGCAATGACCTCTTCTTCCTGGGAGGGGATTGGCTCAGCATCGACAATCGCATTAGTGGCCGAGGATTCATTGTCAGTCTCCTTGACGTCAGGAGTTTCCTCTTTTGGAGCATCACTGGGCACGGTTTCTGTTGTCTCGAGTTCCTCGGCCCTGGGAGCCTCGGGCTCGATGGCCTTTTCTTGCTCGAGACCGTCTGTGGCCTGGGCTGGCTCAGAGGCTGTAGTATCTTGCAACTCTGGGGTCTCAGCGGGAGTATTGGTGGAAATTTGAACAATAGGTTCAGATTTAGGCTCAGATTCCTGTGCTAGGTCTGTGGCAGCAGGGGCGTTGTCAGCCAAGTCAACAGACTTGCCCTTCTTCTTGTTCTTCTTCGCCTTCTTCCTCTGAGCCGCAGTTAAGGGAACTTCGGGCTCCTGTGTACTCGGCGACTGAGGCTCTGAGAGAGTCTGAGCATCTTGTTCCGGTTGCTCTGGCAACTCCGCTGCGGATATTGACTCCTCGACTTGTGCAGGAATAGGGGTATCGGGCGCAGAAGTTGAGACTGGCTCAACCTCGGTGCTTTGTTCAGAGGAAGCAGTTTCCTCCGTCTTCTCCGAGGCTTCACCTTCAGCAGCAGGCTCGGCAACTCCTTCGGCCACTGGCAACTCCTTGGCTGATTCTTCGGAGATAACCAAGTCAGCCGACGCATCTTGAGCTTCGACCCTATCTTCAGGTGTAGATAAATCCTGCTCTGGCTTAGACTCTTCAGCCAGAGTGGCATCTTCGTCAAAAGCAACAGACTTACGTTGCTTTTTCTTGTCCTTCTTAGCCTTCTTTTTCTGGCCGGGAGTCATCGCCTCCTCTTCCGGAGCAGCCTGGGTAGCAGCTACATCCACAGCGAAATCCTGCTGTGTGACCCCTTCCAGGGAGGGCTCTTCAGCCTTGGGCGCTTGTTCTTCTGTCAGAATAGGAGTCTGGGCATCTTTGTCCACAGTGGGCTGTTCGGCCTCCTGGATCGACTCTGGCTCAACGGGCTCTTCCTGAGCGGATTCAGCCTTGGGCTCCTCAACGGACGTAGGCTGTTCCACTTCGGCGATCACCGATTGACGCTTTTTCTTGTCTTTCTTGGCCTTCTTCTTCTTCGCAGGAGTCATTGATGCCTCTTCGGTGGCCTCAGTAGCGGCTGCATCGGGAAGGGTATCCTGTTGTGTGACCTCTTCGAGGGAGGGTCCTTCGACCTTCGGAGCTTCTTCTTTTGTGATAATAGGAGTCTCCGCGTCTTTGTCGACCGCGGGCGGTTCGGGTTCCTGGGTCAAGATTGACTCGGTGAGCTCTTCCCGAACGGATTCGGGTGTGGGCACTGCTTCCACTGGTGCGGGCGCCACGTCTTCCTCGGCTGGCTCAGGCTTGGGCTCCTCAATAGACACAGACTGCTCCTCTTCAGTCACAGCGGACTGGCGCTTTTTCTTATCTTTCTTAGCCTTCCGCTTCTGAGCAGGAGTCATTGATGCCTCTTCAGCGGCCGCGGTAGCATCCGCATCAGCAGAGGCCTCTGGCAGTGTGGTTTCTTCCATAGAGGGCTCTTCGGCTACAATAACAGTCTCCGCATCTTTACCGGGCGAAGGCTGTTCAGCTTCTTGAGATAACGTAGATTCAGTGGGTTCACCCTCGGCAGCCACAGGTGTAGGCTCCTCTTCAGGGCTTGCAGGCTTAACCTCTTCCTCGGCAGGGATAGCTTTCGACTCCTCCTCAGTGGCTGCAGGCTGCTCCTCTTCAACAGCAACTGATTGGCGCTTCTTCTTCTTATTTTTCTTCTTCGACTTGGAAGAAGTTGCCGCCTGTTCATCTTCAGCACGCTCCACAACTGGCTCTGGTGTAGACTCTGTGAGCTTGTTATCGAGAGACTTGTCCAAAGCAGGCTCCTCGCTGACGGCCAAGCCAAGCTTCTTTTCTTCCTGGAGGTCTTCCGAAGAAGCAGGAACTTCAACAGTGAGCTCTGGGACAGTTTCTTTGTCCCTATCTTCAACATCAATAACTTGTTCAGCAATATCCGGGGTAGGAACGGCCTCGTCTATGGGTGCCGCAGGAGGAAGTTCGGAGTCAAGAATTGGCACATCCTCAGCTTGTTCATCTTGAGGCTTGGTCTCAGCTTCCATGTCACCGGCTGCCTCAGGTTCTGTGGGCTCATCAACACCCGGAACAGCTTCCGGGGTAGCCTTACTCTTGGGCAAAATGTCACCAGTTGGTTCGACACTCTTTGCCTCAGCAGAAGTAGGCTCAGCCTCAGGCGTGGGCTGTCCACCAAGCTGCATAGAATCTTGCTTCTGCTGCTGCTGCTTCTTCTTGTTTTTCTTGGCCTTCTTCCTTTCGGCGGCAGTCATTGGAACCTCGGGTTCAGGAGATTGTTCTTCTACTTTGGGGGAATCGGCGTCTGCAACATCAACCGAAGGCTCTTCGATGGGCGCTGGGGTCAGATGCTCGCTCTTCGGCTCCTCTGCTGTAAGGGCATCATCCTGCTGGTCAAGGTCATGGGGCGCGTCGGTAGGAGCGGTGGCTTCTTCCGTTGCAAGTGGAACATCGGCGATCACTTCGGTGGCCTCAACCTTAGGCGACGGGGCAGCGTCTTCTACCAGGAGCTCAGCCTCAGCGGCAAGCTCGATGTCTTTCGTTGGCTCAATGACCTCGGTATCGGTTAGGATAAGGGTATCTTCAGTGACTGGAGCGGCCTCGGACTCGGTTGTAGTTATAGGCACAACATCCTGTTCGATCTGAGCAGGCTCGGAAGACACCGGCGCAGAGACATCTGCTAGAGCAACATGGTCAATTTCCGCAGCAGACGCAATATCCTTGCTTGCCTCAGGGGATTCGGCCTCGGGCGCAGGCTCAGCCTCAACGGGCTTGATATCTTCAGCGAGAGAGCCAATGCTCTCTTCCTGCTCCTTTTGCTGCTTTTTTCTCGCCTTCTTGGCCTTCTTTTTCTCCGCGGCGGTCATAGGAACTTCTAGCTCAGCAGGAGATTCTTCAGCCTTGGTTTGCTCCTCAGGTACAATGGGCTCTTGTTTAGGTGTCTCTGTCTCTGTTGCCTCTGTCGTCCGCTCCGGAAGAGAGTCGGAAGAAGCTTCTTCCTGGGGCGGCACAACCTCAGGACTTTGCTTCGGCTCGGGAAGTTGCTCAGACTCAAGCGATTGTTCGACCTCAACGGCCAGCTCCATCTCGCGTTCTTGAGTAGGCGCATCCACCGGTGCGTCTTCGGTGACAAGAGGAGCTTCCTTGGCCATACCCTCAGCGGCAGTCTCAATTTCAGGTGCCGGCGAAGTAGACTCAGCAGGGTTCTCGTCGTCAAGAGTAGAAGATTGACTCTGCTTTGCCTTCTTCTTATTCTTCTTGGCCTTCTTCTTCTGAGCAGCAGTCAAGGCGACTTCAGGCTCGGCTTCAACTTCAAGTTGAGGTCCAGCTTGTACATCCGCTTCCGGTTGAGTCTCGACAGCAGAAGGCTCTGAGATTTCGCGAGAGGCGTCCTCAGCAGGATCCTGGAGTTCAGCGCTACGCTGGACATCGATGACAGCTGGCTGTGCCAGTTCATCAGATGGCCCCGCGGGGTCCACTGTCTCGGTCACGACATGTATTGCATCCACAGCAGCATCCAATGGAACTCGCTCCTGCTCTTGGGTAGCTACAGGCTCCTCAATGGTAGTTTGGAGGGGTTGTTCAACATCGTCGGTAGTCTGTTCAAGATGTTCAGGATCCGAAGGTAAGGCTTCACCGCCAATTGGAGGAGATTGGGTATCCACAGGTTTGATAACAGCTGATTGCTCAGGTTCGAGATCTTGGCTTTTTGATTGGGATTCAGTCTCGGGAGCGGGCGTTTCAGCGGAAACCTGAGTCTCTTCCACAGCAGCGGATTTGCGATTCTTCTTTTTCTTGTTTTTCCGCTTCTCCACCTTTGTTTCCGAAGCCTCTGTGGGTGGCACTTCGATGAAAGGCTTCGGTGCAGGCTCCTTTCCTTCGGCAGGCTGTGGAATCTGTTCTTCGACGGCCTCTTCGAAGTTGCCTTCGCCTTCCGTGACTTCTTTGGGTGTCTCAGTAATTTCAGGCGTGATGTCATCGAGAGGGGCTTCTGGAGTAAAATCTTCAGTCTGCTTCTCAATCCCTCCTAGGCCGTGAGATACCCCCTCCACTTCTGGTTGAGTGGCGCCGGTAACTGGGGTTTCATTTGCATCAGTGAAAGCAGGCTCCGGCGTCTGTTGTTCCTCGACAGCCAGACTGGGATCTTTGGAAACAGGCACAACAGATTCTTCAGTAGATACATGTTCCACATCCTCAACCAGCCCTCCGGATTCCTGCTGCTTTCCGGCTTGCTTTTCGTCAATGGCAGCAGATGGGGTCGCAGTTTGGTCAGAGAAGTTCTCAGGAGATTCGGTAGAAGTAGGAGTATCCTCGGGCAATGGCGCAGCCACATTCTCTTCAGCAGCCGCAGGTGCTTGGTCTTGTTGGATCTCAGTCTCCTTGGAGGCAGAAGTATCATCCTCAGGCTGACTAACAGCCGCGTCATCTAGAGGCTCTTCAGAAGTAGATGCGTTTTTGGATTTCCTCCTCTGCTTCTTCTTGTCGCGCTTAGCCTTTTTAGTCGAAGATGCAGTGTCCTCGGCCTGTTCGGTTTTGGTAGGCGCCACCTCAGTGGGCTCAGGTTCAGTAGCGGTGATGGCTTCTGCTTCTTGGGTTGCTGCAACCAAAGGCTCAATCTCAAGTTCATGAGAAGCCTCAATAGGCTCGGTCTCAGATTGCTCAGGAATAGCAATTTCGGGGTATATAGGAGTACTCTCGATAGGTGTGAACTCAGCAGGAGCACATTCGAGCACAGGCTCATCAACCTCAAGCTCAGCTCCAAGTTCAGGAGAAGCTTTAATAGGCTCAACCTCGGATTGCTTAGCAATAGTTGCTTGGGGCTCCGTAGGAGTACTCTCCATAGGTGCGGACTCAATAGGAGCACGTTCGAGCACGGGCTCATCAACCAAAGGCTCAACCTTAAGCTCGCGAGAAGCCTCGATAGGCTCGGCATCGGATTGCTCAGGAATAGCAGCCTCAGGCTCCGCAGGAGTACTCTCGATAGGTGTGGACTCAGCAGGAGCACATTCGAGCACAGGCTCGTCAACCTCAAGCTCAGATTGCTCAGGAACGGCAACCTCAGGTTCAGCAGAAACAGGTTCAACGACAGACACCTCCACAGCAGGGTCCTGCACCAACTCCTTAAACAAATCTTCCTGCGCCAGTGGTTCCTGGGAATCTGCCAGATCAGCATCTTGGGCCTGGTTCTTCTTGCCCTTCTTCTTCTTGTTCTTCTTCTTAGAAGACGGGCTAGCCGCACCCTCATCGGCAGCGACTTCCGGCTGAGGACGAAGACCAGAAGACTCAACAGGGTCTTCAGTCAATTCAGGAGCAAATTCCTTAGCTGTTTCCATCACTGGGTGCCCAGGCTCAGACACACCGGGGGCATTCTCTTCGGTGGCAGTAACGGGCTCACTTAGCACCTCATCATTGACGGCTGCCTTGTCATTATCGTGGGAGGAACTGTCAGCAGGAACCGCCGCATCGACAATATCACTGACGTTGGAGGCCTCTTCGGGTTCATCTACAGGCAAGGAGCGAGACTCATCAAGCTTCCTAGCAGCGGCAATGGCAGTTGCATCAGCAACACCGGCAAAACCAGCGCCCTTGGCGAAGTCCGCGGCGCCACCGAAGAACGAAGTCTGCTCTTGGGTCGGGATTTCCGGCTCAGGTTGAAGGCAGGAGACACCCTCGAGAGCGTCAAGCGCTCGCTGGGTTTCTTGCTCCCTAGAGCCGATGCCAACAAGGGAGCTCTCCACAGAAGGCAGGGCGTCCAGCGTAGGTGAAGGAGGCAACTCGTCTAGAACAGCGGGGTCATGCAGAAGCTCCGAGGGAGAGTGGAATTCGTATATGCGCTTCTCCTTCCTGGACTCTGTGTCCTGGAAGTGTTCAGCAGTAGGCGTAGCCTGCTGCGAGCCGAGGAGATCAAGGTCTCTATCCTGGCTTTCGTTTGTTTGGTCCATTGAAATCATCAGACCGGTCGGCCGCTGGTGCTCCACAATCGAATGGCTCAGGTCTACATGTTCCCAGCTCTTGAGGCCATCATCGTCGTGGAGGGACTTGAGGTTCTCTGTTGACGGGACACGGGAGGAAGTTTTGCTTGATGGGAGCGATGGCAAGGGCTCCACGGTCTCGGCTTCGCCTTTAATCAAACCGTGGCGCTCAACGAGCCATAGAGGGCGGATCTCGCGTGAGTTTCGGAACTCAACTGACGTAGGCCGGCGGTTGCGTTGTTGGCTTGGGGAACCTGGGGAAGGGATGGGCGCGGGTTGCTCAACAGGGGCTGCGCGCGAGAGGCCGGGGGAAGTTGGGGGCCGGCGGAAATGGAGAGGCACCGCTGTGGGCGATTCATTGGTGGACTTGGCCACGGAGTGTCGGCGTTGCTTGGGGGATCGGGACCCCTGCGGGTGGCTTGTTTCAGGTGAAGCGGGACGGCTGAGAGACTTCGGGGACAGGTCGAGTGTCCTCTCTGTGGCTGGAGGAGAAGTGGATTGGCTCCGTGGCCTCTGCTGTGGGATCTCATTCAGTCCTGATCCTGTAGCGAGAACAGCTGCGCTATCCACTGATGTTGGAAGCCATGAGGCAACATGGACTTCGTTCTCAGCTAGAATTTCAGGGTGCTTCCTTAAAAAAGATTGATCGTCGAATTTGTCACTATATCCATCCTGCACATGGAATAAAACCAGTAAAAGCTTAGTACATTTCTTTTTTGTTCGGGTTTTGTGGTTTTTGTGCAAGCTGGTCAGATCAACCAGAAAGGGAAACTATATGGGACAGTAAAGCGTACAACCCAAAATCACAACAAAAGTAAGTAAAAAGAAAAGTTCAGATGCTATACCTTCTCAGATTCCCGTTTTCTTCCTGAATCCACGATTTCCTCGTATCGATGACGTCGCCGCTCTTCCTTCTGCTGCCTACTGGACCTGTACTCCTCCAGATTTGTGTCATTCTGAGTATCCTTCTCCTTGTCTGACATGTGACGATCAAGCTCAGCCCCATTGCTGGAGCTGCGGTGCTTAGAAGAATGCTTCTTATGGCGACGCCGTTCATCATCCACACCAGCTTCAGATATGGCTTCGCGGGATGAGCGCTTGTCCAATGAGGAAGAGCGAGAATGATCAGACCGAACACGCTCAGCTGGGGCCGAGACCTGTGACCCAAAAATACCTTTCAAAAACCCAACGCTCTTGTCTTTCTCCTCCTTGCCTCCTCGCTTATCGCGGAATTCGTCAATCCGAGCTGGAGAAGAGGTTATAGAGGCACTTTCATCAAATTCGGTATCCTGAGATGAGCGGTGAGGATGCTTGCGGCGCTCGGACTTGCCATCTCCAATGTCCGTAATAGCGGAACGAGCATCGTCATCAACAGAGAAGCTGTCACTTTCACGCTTAGATCGACGCTTACGGCGTCTCTTCTTCTCCTCGCCACCTTCCGCGTCGTCAGAAGCGGCTCCAGCATCACGACGCGGGTCGAAATCATCGCTGCTGCGACGAGAATTTCTAGACTTAGCTGATTCAGAGACAACAGAACGAGGCTCATCCTGAGACTCAGACACGTCCTGCGACCTAGAAATATCGAAGTCATCTCCGCTGCGTCGAGACCGCCTCGATTTTCTGATCTCATCTTTCGAGACAGGTGCAGAGATAACAGAGAAAGAATCATCACGAGACTCGGAAACCACTGACTCAGGGTATTCGGCAATGTCACAATCGTCACCGCTCCTCCTGGACTTCCTAGACTTGGACTTAGATTTTTCATCCTTCGAGACGGGAGCAGAGACAACAGAATAAGAGTCATCCCGAGATGGAGACACCTCCCGTGACTCGTAACTCTCAAAGTCATCACCGCTGCGCCGGGACTTGCGGGACTTCGTTATCTCATCCTTCAAAACAGGAGACTCGGCAAATTCCCGCTCTTGGAACTCAGGGAGATCGAAGTCAGCGCCACTCCCCCTCGGCTTTTTAGAAGATTCGAACTTAGTCGGGGTCTCTAGGTCCGTAGAAACAGGCGCCGGCGCTGAGACCACTGATCTAGCGTCAACCAAGTCCATAGAGTGGGCCGTATCAAAGCCACCAGGCATCGAGAAGACATCTACGTCTTTTTCAGGGGAAGCGGTACGATCGCGCTTGCCATATTTGCCATTCAGCTGCTCGATGACTTCCTGGGCAATCGAGGCCTTGTCACGGTGTCCTGGGGAAATATCCCGATCGGTTGAGAAGGATTTCGGCTCCTCATAGAAAAGCTCATCCTTGTCTTGGGCTACGTGCTCAGGAGTGGAGGTGATATCCTTAGACTTGGGGTCAATTTCTTCAAGCTCACCTTCCACAAAGCCGTGGAACTCCTTCTGAGCCGATGCAGACCAGGGTGAGGTAAATGTATGTTCGTCCTCCGACCCAGGAGGGGACTTACGGGTGTGGTAGGATGGGTCGTCTGTGACCAGAGAGGGATCGAACCCAGCTGCGGCCGTCGCAGCAGCGATTGTGGCGGCAAATTCAATATCGGCACCGTAATCCGATGTGCCAGGGATACCCTTGGATTGGGATATCTCGGATGCTGGGAGAGGACCATCCTTGGCTGAGATTTCGGTAGGGGAAATGTCATGCTCAAGAGGATCCTGTTCAGAAGAAGAGGGGACGTCGTATTCATGAGTTTCATGTGCGCCCCAAGAGACCCGGGAGCCGGTTGGTCGTTCGCGAGGCTTTGTATCATAAGATTTATTTACAAGGGGGGTTGGGGAGGTAACGTCGCGAACGGACCCACTGTTCACGCTCTGGGGAGGAGTTGGCTCAATTAAGTTGAGCCCGGGGACTGGCCATGGGAGGCGGTCCACGTGTTGATAGGGTTCATATGAGTAGTCCACCTCTGTAGGTACAGGGTCCTCCTGTATACGTTGTTCACTAGCGGGTTCTACCTCCACAATGGTTGGCATATTAGTGGAGCCGCGCTTGCGAGCGTGATCATCTGGGCTGTGTCGTAGCTCCTCAGGGGCATAAAATTGTGCGTAATCGTCGTAAACCTGTGGTGGACGGGGAGCTCGAGGAGACCCTTTCTTCTGGTCTTCACGGTGTTCCACCGTTGTCACTTCTTCATTAATAGGCTGAGTGGGCTCGAACCGCGACACGATGGAAGTAGCCGCCATTGTATCAGTATCGCGCTTCCGCTCAGCGCGGCGTTTCTCTCGACGCTCGTTGTACCGCTGGCTGGCTTCAGAGGCTTCGTCATCGTCTTTCTTGCGAGAGAGAATAGTACTGACAGCAGCAGTGCCGACGGCTCCAACAGCTGCTGCACCGACCCAGGATGAGGAATCCTTTTCTCTGTCGCCGGCATACCGGCGCTCCTCCTCATCCCGCTGCTTTCGGCGGCGTTCTCGACGCTCAGCTTCCTGGCGGGCTAACTCTTCCTCTCGGTCAATCAGTTGAACCGGTTGGCCAACAATCTCATCCCGATACTTCCTGTCACGACGGGTAAGGTCGCGTTCCCTTTCTGCTTGCTCTTCCGTCAAGCTGAATTGCACGGAGGCTTGATCCTTAGCCGTGAACCGGCGCTTGAGGCTAGATGAAGTCCCCTGGGTGCGGAAAACAGGAGAGGAATCACTGAGTCGATGAGGTTTCCGGCGGTCGGCATATGTCGATGCTTCTGGTGCCCAAGCTGCATCACGAGGACCTTGAAGCTGCCAGTCGTAGTGTTCAACCCCATTAGCAAAGAGGGGTGGGACTGCTGGGGCGCTGTGCACGGGGATCGACCCTGGAGCAGCTCCCTTGGTAGTGTACACCAATTGGGAGACTGGGGTGAAGGGCTGAGGCTGCTGAAGGGGAATGGGTCCCGGGCGGATAAGAGTGGGTTCCCCGGCAGATACAGGTGGAGACATCTTCACAACGTCAAAGCGAGAGGGATCGGAAGTAGGCATTGGGTAAACCTGTTCCAGGCTGCCGGACCTACTTGGGGGGTCGCTATCACGGTGACGAGCAGAAGAAATTGCGGCGGCTCCAATAGCGCCAGCACCGGCTACCAGAACAGCATTTGTAGCACTCGACCGCTTGTCCTTCTTCTTGTTCTTTTTGCTTCCCCATCTCCAGCCCCATTTGCTACTAGCAGAATCGGAGGAAGACTCAGCGCTACTCCCTCCGAACGCGAGCGCAGAGCTAACACTTGAAGACGACTGGTCCTCCGACTCAGCATCGACCCATTCTTCATCTTGTGTTGTAGAGTGGGCGTAGTTGGACTGTCGAGATCGTGTATACATCTGGCCTGCGCTGCGCCCGGGACCGTGCGATGAGGAGCCAGCCAATCGGGTTGCCGTGTCGCTAAGCTCTACCAAAGCGGCATCGACATCTTTACCTTTTTTGCCCTTCTTCTTGGCCCTGGAGGACCTCTTCGAGAACCCATCTCCGAAGGCAAGATCATTGTCCAATGAAGAGGATGAAGAGCCACTCTTGAAAGAAAAGAAACTGTTCCGCTTCTTGGTGTGACGTTTCTTCCTGTTCTCGGAGGAAGCGGTGAAGAAAGAGCCGATACCACCAGCAATGGACTTCTTAGCGGGTCTGGGAAGATTGACAAATGACGATGATGAGGACGAATCCTTTCGGCGCTGTGATCTTTCGGGAGAACGGCTGCGGGAGCGGTTACGAGACTTTGCAACAGCTAGCGCAGCCCCACCCACTGCCGCACCAAGTGCAGCCTCCTTCAGATACGAACGCCGGCTAGATCGAGAGGAAGACCGCGATCGAGAGCGTGTATGCCGAGAATATCCAGATTGCGATGCATGCCTGGAGTCTGCATAATGGTTTCTTTGAGGGCTACGGCCAGAACGACGGGTCCCGCCACGAGAGGCATGGCTCCTTCGGTCATCTTCTTCCCTATGGGAGGAGGCCACTCGGCCAGAGCGAATGCTGTAAGAATCATCGAACTCTTTGCTCGAGAAGAGCGACTTGGTCGCATAACCGGCTAGCGCGCCAGTCAGCCACGAGGAAGATCTCTTGGACTTTGGCCGTCGGCGGCTCTCATCTTCGGAGGAGTACCGGCTAGCTTTGCTGACTCTGGAGCTACCACTGCTCCGCCGGTCGGCGAAGTTTCTTCGATGTCTGTGATAATGGTGCTTGCGAGGGGCATCGAGGGAGCTCGTGCCAGGTTGGAAACAATATTTGCACACACCGATATATTCTGTGTAATCCTCGAATCTTCCAACAGCCTCGGGGTCACGCCAAAAATCAACGAATCTTCCCATGGCACCACGCTGACGCTCTTGGAAAGCTAGCGTGCTGGGTCCATGAGGATAGAAACCCGGGTTGTAGGCAGGTTGAGCAGCGTAACCTCCCACGCCTGCACCATACAAAGCAGTATTATGGCCAGGGGGATCCGATACCATACCGCCAGCTTGAGAAGATTGCTCGTGGTGCTGGAAAGCGTATTGTGATGTATGCTCGAGGCTGGAGGAGTGATGGTGATTACCCACCATGTACCCTGTTGCAGCACCTGCAGCCGCAATACCGACACCTTCACTGAAGCTATGAGAATGAGATGGCTTTGTGGGGGAATTATGGCTGTTGCTTGCCATCGGCTGATGGTATTCCATTGGCTGGATGTGCGTCATTGGCTGGCTCTGTAGCACTGGCTGACTCTGCTGCGTGTATGAAGAAGTGTGCTGCGGGGGGAAATGCGACTCAGAGTGAGACATCATACCACTAATGCCATAAGCGGCAGCTCCAACAGCAGCAGCAGGAAGAACGCTCGATGAAGAAGGTTCCGAAGGCTTAGACGGTTTTGGGGGTCTAGATAAAGACACTTCCGGCGGCTGGCCTTGCTGCACTGGAGCGTGGAAATCATCGTCGAAATAGGCCGCCGCCGCACCAGTCTCGCCCAGGCTACTGGGCTCTGGGGGTGGGTTAGCCGATGGAGATGCAGCCATCAAGTGCGCTTGTGTGTTTGGGAGCACACTTGGTCGAGCCGGTCGAATACCCGGCTGGTGCTCAACAGACTGGCCTTGGTCACCATAGTAGTCTGCCGCAGCGCCGGCAGGGTTAGGCGGTCGATACGGTGCAGCAACTTGATCTGGGAACTGGCCGGGGAATTGTTGCTGCACATGCGGATCATATGGAACATCATGTGGCGGCGAATATCCTGCAGATGGTATCCCAGTGTTGTATTGCATGGGAAATTGCGAGAACCCCGGGCCTCCAACCTCGGTGGCAAACTGCGCGCCGGGGACCCTAGGCGGCATACCTGTGGAGATTGGGGGCACATACGGATCCCCGGACTGGGTACGGTGACGGTCGCCACGGTCGCGCTCCCGATCCAAGTCATCGTCCAGAGTATCTTGTGTTCCTCGGCGGCTCCTTCTCTTCTCACGCTCTAGACTGTCGGATCGGTTTTGGTCGCGTCGACGAGAACTCTTGCTTTCCCGTTCACTGTCTCTGCGATTTGGTGTGCGTTCAATGTAATAGCGATCAGAGTCATCAATCGCGTCTGGCTCAGCGGTCACATAGGTTGATGCGATAGATTCGCCGGCAATGCTAGGTGGGCCACGCTTGCTGCGGGAAGCCGATGGCGAATAAGACGACAAATCACCCAGGCCGCGGTCACGGTCGTCACCCCGTGAGGACTTGCGACTTGAGATAGATCTTGTGTCGGACCTGTCTGGCTTTTCGGACCTGCGCCGGCTGCTCTTGGAGCTGCTGCGAACGTCGGGTGAGGACGACGAGCGGCCCCCGCCCATCAGGGCTTTGAACATGGTGGGCAATTAATTTAGATAACCGGAGTAAACCATGTGGGATGAAAGGAATGTAATGATTGGAATGAGGAGAAGGTATGGGAGGGGATTTAGTTGCAAGTCAGAGAGAATGCAATGTTATGGGTTTGTTTGGGAGGGGAGTAAACAACAGCGCTGACCCGTGGATCTCGTACCCGGGAAAGGCCCCCAGTGGATCTCAACTTGACCTGTGGCGCTTAACCTCACCTTATTCTGTTATTTTGTCGACTATAGGATAGGACCTGTGTGATAGGGGTTAGATGAGATGCAGACAATCTGCTGAAAAAAATGTGACGCTGAAAAATGTGATTCACAGCGCTGATGAACTGTCGGTGCAACAAGTGGAGCGAATCAAAATCGCGGTGAAGCATCGTGCACAGACCAACATGGGGCTGGGGCCATTCGGTTCTTCACCTCCCAGCCATCTATACAAATCTATGTTGTATACAAAGTATTACGGAGTACGGAGTACTCGGTACCTCAGATATACCAAAATAAAGATGGTTGGTCCATACCCATCTACCCTGTACCCCTTGGCATAGGGCCCACCTCAATGCCTACACGAGAACAAGAACCAGACGTTAGCCGTAGTATTGCTAGCAACCAAAAACAGTATATCCATCCGACTTCCTATTATTCACAATAATAGTGCAATATATACACTAACACACCAGCTAATAGCACAAATAAAGCTATAACACCACTCCTTGAGTATTAAAAAAAGAATAACCTATCCAACCAGTAACCCCTATCAAATTAGCAACCCTAATCAGCCCTCATGAACTTCTCAACCTGCACCATAGCAATGCTGTAACCACCCAGCAGATCCAGCAACAACCACATGCCCACTCTCTGCCTTGAACACTAGTTTAACAAGCGCCTCAGCAACAGTCTCAGGGCGAAGCAGAAGATTAAGCCAAGTATTCTCAGGTGTCAAATCCTTAGTATGATGTGTCCTAGTAAAGCCCTGGGTAACAAGCACAGTGCGCACCTTAGACACATGATAGCGCTTAGCCAGCTCGGCAGCAAGTCCCTCATGGAACGCAATGGCCACCGCCTTGGAGGCCGAGTAATCGACCATATTAGGCATGACAGTGTATCCAGCCGGCGAAGCAACAGTGACAACCATACCATGGTTTGCCTTGATCATATCCGGCAAAACCTCCTGTATAAGCCAGTAACGTGCGAGCATGTTGACTTCGAATATGTGGCGCGTCTGGGCCGGGGTTGTTTTGAGGATTATTTTGCTGGCACAGATGCCCGCATTCTGGATTAGGATGCTGGGCCGGGCGAATGAGCTGCTGATGTTGGACGCTACATCTGCGATGTTTGTTGCGGAGGTTATGTCGCATTTGTAATACCGCACGCACGCTATTTGGTAGCACATCGTCGGTTACTGGCGGGGCAATGTCCAGGATAACGAGTTTGATGTCGGATATCATTTCTCCCGCCTGTAAAAGGATTACGACTTCGCGGTGCCAGTCATATGTGATGCTGATACTTTCGTTTAGTATGCGGTGCTCAAGCCAGTTAGTTACCTAGCCAGTTGACGAGGACTAGGGCTGTTAGGGCTTTAAGGGCCTCGTCGAGATTTGGGAGTGCTTTGGCAATATCACACACGACTTTGAGTTGTGTATTAGGCCAGAGCAAGAGTGGGAAATACGTAGCTTCCCGGTGTCTAGGGGACTCTGGGAGATGAAGTGTCCCAATACATCAGTTGTGAAGCCTGAGTTGATTGTCAGCATGGGCTGGTTGTTATAGGAATAGGGATCGATACCTTCTCTTGAGGTGGGCAGCATGCATTTGGTTTCTCTGTGGTTGTCGGTAATTATATGGTCAAATTTAGGCGACCATCTAGTTCGGTTTATTATAATTAGACCTTTGAATAAATTTTAGGGTTGGTATCGGTCAACGACATCATCCATGGGAGCCGAAACCATGGGAGGGGAAGGGCCCACAAAGCGCCATCTTAATCCGGGACTTCCAAGCTTGTGCATGAACCCTAAGCTTCCATTCCCACATGATCAATATCAGACTTCATCTCATTTGATCTGCGTTCAGTCCAGTCATATAAACTACTAAAAGGAAATCTACAGCAAACAAGCCTCCAAACACAGCCCACGATGAAGATGAGGTATAATTCAAAACACCAAAAAACCAACCAGGAAATGCACACCTTTGCATTGAATAGGACAATGATATGGCGCAGCCAAATCAACAAAAATCAGTCAGCATGCTGTAACGGCATCCCAGGAAAAAAGCCAACAGGTGTGTATGACTTTGGATGCATGCAATGTAAGGAGAATAACCACACAAGACGCAATAACTCCATTCCCGAGGCGTAGGCGTATCTCCACAAGGGACAGACCGTCGGAGCCACGGAATGCTTTCGACCCAAAGAAAGAGAAAAAAGAGAGAGAAATATTGAAAAAAAAAAAAAAAAAAAAAGTAGTCAAAACCAATCCAGCCATTACCTTGGAGAGGTAATGAAGGAATAGGTGAAATTGCTCAACATATGAAAAAAAAGCCCACGCCAATCAATCACCGCATATAAAGCTCGTGTAATTTGATCTTATCTCAGAAGCACAAGTGCTGAGTGCTGAATGAGATAGGGTTGGGGAATCATCAATGAAAAGAACCGTATAGTGCACAAGGTATAGATGACAGACAGGCAACAGATGTCAAGCGCGGAGGGGCCCGGGCTTAAAGGGACGAGGGACAGGGACATGCATGATTTGTTCATAAAGATATAGGATATCAAATATCGGGTTGCAAAGCCCACAGGAAGGTACAAAAAAAAACAACCGATGCCAGCTGCACATTTAAGAGAAGCTCATGCTAGTAGTTTGGCTACTCAGGCTCGGGGTGTGGCTGCTCATGCTGGTGGCTTGCCTCAAGTCAGGAGGACGATCGAAGATCTTCTCGTAGATCTCAGTGAGAATTCGAGCATCGGCGCGGAGAGTGGGGGATATGTTTTCGCTTTGGATGAGGAAGCCTATGGTGCGGACGAGGAGGCGATCGAGTTGCTCTGGTTCAACAAGCTCCCGTAGACTTGACATGAAAGTTGCAGATAGGACGAGCATATTGCCGAATTGTCTGCGAAGAAAGCATGTTAGTATTATCTCTATATCTGATTCTTCGAAACCGGAGTCATAGGATTCCTTACGCATGGGCGGTGCCGAAGATGTTGGTAACGACCAACCGATGTCCGCCTACACCGTCAAAAGCCTCTGTGCTCTTGATAGCCGATTTAATGCAGATATCGCAGGCAGACTTCAGCTTCTTCGGCAGATCGTGTAAACGGACTTTAGGGGGCTGCCAGTCAGCAGAGACTACGGCTGGCATGTAGCCTATCTCACTAGACATACGCGCCATTTTAGGAGCACGAGCGGCGCTGTGTAACATCGAGGGGGACAATTGTTGCGAGGTAGGCGAGTTCACCAAAGACTGGCCGACTGGACCGACGCGAGCACCTATGTGGCCGTAATGTAGAGCGTGGTAGAGAAGAGGTCGGTGAATGATATACCGGGCACCGTAATACTTGGCACGCATGCGAGCGGCGTTGATTTCGTTTGCCGGCGGGTCAGTTTCCTCCCACTGCATGCTTTGTGGTAGGCTTTTACGCCAGAGGTCGAGGTTTAGGCTTAGAGCCTCTTGAACGGTTGATGACCATCGTGTTTGACCTTGCTTTTCCACCTTGTATAAGTCTGTATGAACTCGATTCAAGACTTTGCGTAGATGAATTTGGGCAGAATAAAACAGCATCATCATCGTTTGGGGTGCGTTAAGATCGTTCGGTAGAACGAGTGTCCATTTTCCTTTTGGGATAGCCATCCGACCCTCGGAACGGGAGATACCACTCGCTGGAATGTCCAGCTCTGCGAGAAGATCACTCTCCAATTGTAGACAAGTCCAGTACGCAAAGTTGTACAAGTCCTGCGTAGCCCCCTCTTCGAGTCGCTCATATCGCTTGCTTCTCACAAGAACTTGGCAAGCCCTAGAGGCCTGAGAAATCCAACTGTGGCTCTGGAAAGGATGGGCTAACTGGCCAGCATAAAGACCAGCAAGCAAGCCGCACTGCACATGTTCTAGCTCGTTACCACCCTGTAGATGGCCTAATATTGCGGTCGCGTATCCATAGAGAGTCAGGCCAGGAATGGCCTGATAGTTCTTTGTGTTCCCTTGTTCATCATGCGCGTCTGTCACATCTCTCCTTGATAGGCCTTTTATGTGTTCTTTCATTGGAACGCTTGAGAAAGATTGTCCAGGAGTGTGCGTTGCCAGAGAATAAAGAGAACTCGAAAGCGACATCTGCATAGGTGCCGAGTCAGAGTTTGCGGGGGAGACCACACCATTGGTAATGTATGTTCCATTTACAGTCGGCGGTGGGATAAATGGCAATAGCGGAGGGGGAATCGGCTGGTGGCGATAGCTAATTTTCTTGTCCGTGATAGGCCCTGGAAGAGGGGCACGAGCTTCGCAAATAGCTCCGAGGGCCAGGCATAGCATGACCATGGCATTGTCAATATTTTTACCGACTCGTGGGCGTGGCGGGTTAGAGACTGTTTCTATGAACTCGCCACGCACACCTAAGTTTTCGTTCGACCGCCTCCTTTTGGTTGGTGGCGGACCATCGCGAGCTAGTCGTGTGTAATTTGAAATCGAACTCGGTGAGGTGTTGGGGCGACAATAGCATCGGATGAAGCAATCGACCTTGAAATTGAGCTCACCCTCGCTAAGGAATGGGTGAAGCTTAAACATGTGCTCGACGTAGCTAGCATAATAGCGTCTAGCAGTCATAGCATCCAGCTTCAAGTTCCCAGATAGGTCAATGTCGACGTCGGCATCCGGTCCTGCGCCATCCCCATCGGCTCGGGCCTTGGAGTCACCATTCATTGGTAACTGACTGTCATCGGCAGTGTATGAGATCTCGCCTTGGCCGTATATGCTGATAAGACCACGCTCTTCTTCCAACCGCATCACATAATCCTCATCATATTCTGCAGTGTGTAGCAGCCTCTTAATTGACGGCCACATCAATAGCTTGTGGGCTGCAGTAGTGTGCTCCACTGGAATGGAGAGCTCTCCCTCGGCCTCCTTCTGATCCTCGAGCATCGGGTCCATGGGTCCAAGATTTTGTCCAAATTTCGAAGCGCCTACATCCTGAATCCCGGGGTCCAGAATATTTGGAGTCGAGGCCTGGATCTGAGGCATCTCTGCTTTGAGAGGCGAGTCCTGCTTGATGACTGGTACCGGTGGTGGTGGGAGTGTCGGGCGTTCCTGGACAGTCTGAGTTTGTTGTTTACTCGGCTTGTTGAACATATGCGCTTGCATTTGCTGTAGCATTTGCTTTTGCATTTTTTCAAACCGCTCATCCATGCGGTTCTCTATCTGGGAGAGTCGATCCAATACCAGCTGAGTAGTCTTCTCTTGTTTGTGTGGCGGCACCTCTTTGTAGACACAGCCGAGGTTGTTCTCTTTACAGTGACTGCAGTTTGGTCGTCCCTCATCACACTTTGCTTTCCTAGCTCGGCATTGATCACAAGCCTATATAGCTCGAGTGTTAGTCAAAATATCCCCCCCCACCAAAAAAAAATTCGGCCTTTTACTAGTGTGACATACCTGCGTAGCTCTATTCGCTTTACGCTGACGTGCTCCAAACGCCTGGTTTTGATAAAATGCTTGATCGTACCCTGCAGGCGGCGTAGCACTTGCCATTTGGGCCACGGGCGTCATGAACTGTGAAGCAGGAGGCAGAGCGCCTGAAACAGGTGTATGTTCGGCGCTGTTGATTTGATCCGGGGGTGGGTAGCCCATACGAGCGCGGTAATCGGGTGACCCTTCGTGCGGCGCGCCATTCATCGGCTGGTGGAAGTTTGGGTGGGGGGGCATTGGATCTTGCGGGGAATGCACGGGCGCATGCAGGGGCAGACCATGGCCATTCGGACGACCATATGGGCCTTCCGATGTTAACTGTGGCAGCTCACGGTTGGGCATCACGGGGTATCCTGGTGGCTGAGGCGGTAGGGGTGTCTGGGAGTTTGCGGAGGAGCGGCGGGAATCGGATGGATGGTTATCGAACGTCGGGGGGTAAGAAGGGCGCCATGAGGGCTCATATGCTGCATGCGGACCCGGGTTCGCATGGTGCCCTTCCGGGGGCGGCATGCGATTCATTGTAAATGGAGGGTCCGGATGTGCGGCAGTGTTTTGAAGCTGCCAGGCGCGGCTTGTTGTGTCGCAACTAACCCTGGTCCTTGGCACTGGGTATATCTTGGGCGGCCAATTTACCGTTGAGAAGCGATTTGGCTTGGTAAATTGGGACTTAAACCAACATGGCGCTCTGAGTTGGAGTCGAGAAAGTAGGATGTAATAAGAGGGAAGGAATAGCGTATGTTGGATCTGATGTTCGAAGGAGCCAGAGTTGGAACAATGAAATCAGATCGCGCCGTTAGAACTGCGAATCAAATGGCGTGTCTAAAGCTCCGAGTTTCCCAGGTCGCAAAAATGCGGTGGTGATGTCGCAGTGGGCAACCAAGTGTGGAGCTAGACAAAGAAATAGTCAGATTACGGCGATAATCCGACCAGGGGGCCCGTTAGGCCGAGATATGGGAAATATAGCAAAAGGAAGAGAAAAACGATGGTCAAAATAGATCGTATCCACCTGTATATCAGATAGATCGCAAACAGAAGTACTAAGGTTGGGCCACAAGGAGGGGGAGAACATTGCAAGTTGGAACGGGAACATTCGAGTATACAGGTATATAGGTACACATGGGGTACGCGGATGGTACCTAGGTCAGGTATGGTAACAGTGTAATATAACCACGTACCTATGCTATGGGCTGTGGGTAGTCAATACCTCCAATACCATGGACTAAAGTGGGGGTGGTTAGGAAGCCTCGGGTACACCTTGTAACCTTGTATATTATAGATCCAAGGTAATTTCAAGTTCAAGACCAAGATCAAGATCAATGTTAAATGTTAAATGTCAAATGTCAACATTCAAGGATGTTCGAGTGATTCAAGGTAAAAGTCGTAGGTAGTTATTGAAAAGAGAACTATGGAAAAGGAAAAAAAAAAAGGAACAAAAGGGAAGAAATAATATAAAATGGGGAGGGGAGGGGGAACATAAGTAATAACACATAATTAACTTAAACATAATAAATTCAGTGTTATAATTACGCCTGTAGGGATCGACAGGTGTGTTTGCCCCTCCCTGGATTAAATACATACTACTCATTAGAATCGCGGTGACTATCAAATACCTCTTGAAAAAAAAAAATTTGAAAAAAAAAAAAAAAAAAAAAAAAAAAAATATCTTTAAAAAAGTCTTAACAGTGTTACTGTACCATACCTGAT
>CAKMRK010001419.1:0-19432 GCA_928213465.1 Penicillium sclerotigenum | reverse complement strand
TTTTTATCTTGAAATTTTATGGAATGTAAAAAAAATAATTAAACTATTTTTTCTTTATTGTCCGTTTCCCTAAATTTCTCCTTTTACACACAAAGTAAAAAAATTCAAGCAACCACAAGTAAAATACCTGTTTAAAGACCCCCCTTTAGCAATCCATAATCAAAGAGGTTACTAACATTAATTTTAAGCAATAACTCCTATTGCCCCATTGGGAACCTAGGCCAAGGGTGGGGGGGGGGGGGGATATTTCATTTCAAATCATCCAACACATAATCATCACCATACGTGCAGAGAGAGGTATAGTTCCAAGCCAAAACATTAAAAGAACCCAACCCCAGCCCAATGAATTCCATGCTTCTTTTGAAAAACCATGCCCCCTAATCCAAATGCATTCTCCAAAGCCCATCACCCAGGTAATGGCCTTCATCAATAACAATTCCCTTCCCTTTACTCTTAATTTCCTCAGTGCCAACCTTCAGCATACCAATCATACAAATCTCTTCCTTCCCCTCAGCCTTAACACCAACGACTTGTCCAGCCTCAAGCGCATGCTCGGCATCAGGTAGACGGCCTCCGGGGGAGGTGAGACCGGGAGCCATGAGCGTTGCACCGGAGAGCACGAAGCGGATGGCGCCACGGTCGATCTGGATTGTCGGGACGGCGGAGGGGTAGGCGTGAATGAGGCGGAGGTGGGGGACTGGAGGTCCGTCGATGGGTTGGAAGAAGAGGGGGGTTGAGTCTATTGTGTAGAGGGTCACGCGATCGGGTCTGTAGTAGTGGGTTTGGTTAGCTTTCGGGTCCGTGGGATACAATGTGAGATACAATGCATAGCATGTTCATGTTGAAAGCCGGAAATGACGTTGCTAGAATCGGAAAGCGAAAAATGGGGGAATGGGAACGGTACAGTTTCACAGCTTCCAGTGAAGCCTTCTTGGGCATGAAATCTTCAATGAAGGGCTCGAGGCCGGGGTATGTCTCCAGCAGCTTTTGGCGCAGGCCGCGCTGCACTGAGGACTTGACCTTGGACCGGTTGCTTGGGGGGATACTAGATGGGCATGTTTGTTAGCTGGTGTCTTTAATAAATATTGGTGGCTAAGGCTATCCCGTAATAGCTGTGTATGTCTTGATCTAGAGTGTTGTACAGCTCCTGCGGTCTTTGCGGTCTTTGCGGTGCCACAGGGAGATGTATGCTCCCATTTGGCAGACATGATGCGCCGAACAAGCCGCCCATCCAGTTGCATGATTTAATTGAGTGGATTGGATGGTTTGACTCACTCTTTCTTAAACATGATGCTGTTTGAAGGTGTGATGATACGAGAAACAAGCTCTTGATACGCAAGTGGGATGCGCGGGGATGTGGTCACGTGACTGATAGAGTGCTTTGCATTTTTTACTTTGATGCTATTGGGCTCAGAATAGAACAAAACCTATGATATTACACCATGGGTATGAGCTATGACGGACTGATCTCCAACATGAAGGCAATTGAACAATCTACAGAAGGGAAATAGGGTGTACATTGCAGCGGAACAAACCTATTAAACCTAACCAATAACACCAAGGAGAGCAATGATAGTTGGAATCATACAAGTCAAATTGGTGTACAGAAGACAAATTGAAATCTACGGTTGATAAATATGAAGTCTCAACACAGGTGTATCATTTAAAGAACTGTTGTCTATGTGCACCTAGTGCTTAGCAGCACCGGCCTTGATGAGCATGATATCGCCGTCCTCGACGACGTAATCCTTGCCCTTAGTCATAATCTTACCAGCAGCCCTGATGCTGTTTTCATCACCGTATTCACGGAGAGCAGTGTAGTTGTACACGATAGCCTGGATGAAGGTCTTCTCAAAGTCGGTGTGAATGACACCAGCCGCAGCGGGAGCCTTGATGCCCTTACGGATGGTCCATTGGCGAACCTCGTCCTCACCAGTGGTGAAGAAGCTGCCGAGGTTCATGGACTGACGCATGGTAGTGATGATCTTAGGCAGACCAGACTTGGTGCCAAGGTTCTTGCACTCAGCCTCAGCGGCCGCATCATCGTGCATCAAGGTCAGACGCTCCTCAAACTGAGCCGAGACGGGAAGGATGGGGTCACCGGGAGAGTTAGTCTTGATCCACTCGAAGACCTTAGGGAGGTACTTGTTCTTCTGGCGGATGTAATCTCTCTCGCTCAGGTTGACAAGGTACACAACGGGCTTGGCAGTGAGAAGGAACAGAGGGTTGATAACTTCGACCTATAACCAATTTGGTTAGCATGAGAATCCTCCGAGAGTTTGAGTGATGTAATCATATAGAAGTAGACTCCAAAATTTCAGCATATAACTTTTTTTCTCAAAGTGCCTCGGATTGTGAGTATCCTTTTAATGAGAGCACTCAACGAGCTGGGTTAATTTCGAGCAGTGCTCTTATTCATCAGGTAAGGAGTTGGTGTGTATAGAAGGGCAAGTTCAGTGGGGAAATGAGCAAGAAAAATTTCAACATACCTCTTTGGGGTTCCAGTCACCCTTACGGATGTCATTACCATCCTTCAGGAACTGAAGAATCTTGGCAGTAGTAGCCTCTTCTTCCTTAAGCTTCTTCATCTCCAGAGACTGTCCACCACGACGAGTCTGCTTGCTAAGAAGGTCAAGGGCCTTCTCAACAAACTCGATATCCTTGATGCGGAGCTCCTCGTTGATGATAGTCAGATCACGGCAAGGATCGACATCACCCTCAACGTGGATGATTTCGGCATCATCGAAGCAGCGAACCACCTGGAAGATGGCATCGACAGCGCGGATGTGCGACAGGAAAGAGTTACCCAGACCGGCTCCAGTCGAGGCACCGCGGGTGAGACCGGCAATATCGTACACGGTCAAGTTGGCAGGAACCTGCGACTTGGGCTTGTAGTGCTGGCAAAGCCAGTCGAACCGCTCATCGGGGACGATAACGCGGGCCTCCTCGGGGTCAATGGTGGCATATGGGAAATTGGCCGGGTTACCGAGGGAGGACTTAGTGATAGACTGGAAGAGTGTCGACTTGCCGACATTGGCAAGACCAACCTGAAGCCATATTGTTAGTCAATCATGGTTGGGAAGAAAAGAAGAAAAAAAATGTGAGAGGAAGGGGGGCAAGGGGGTTTAAATAGTTTTTCGGGAGTTAAAAAGTGGACTGTGCTGTGTGGAAAAAGGGAAAAAAAAAAGAAAGGGTGGGGGCCTAGCTCACATACGATACCACTCTTCAGGTTGTTTCCTGGACGGCCCAAAAGGACCTTTTCCTGGACTATCTGCTTCTTGGGAGGCATTTTATTGGATTTTTTCTTCTTGCTTGAGTAGAAGCGACAGAAGAGAGGTGGGAGGTGGGGGGAAGTCGAAAGGCGGAAGCGGGAACAAGGTTGGAGCGCGCCAAATGCAGGACCAGCTGCGGATCGATCGACGATACGAAGGAAGAGGATAGAGGATGTGGAAGACGTGATGGCGGCTGCCCACAGCAATTGCGGGCCAGGTCAAGGAATAAAAAGAGAGTAAATGAAAGCGCGTTTAGCTATCAAAAAGTATTGTTGTTGAGATACGCGCCAAATGTCTTCAATTTTTCTGCCAGCAGAGCTGCCACCGCCCACGTGAGAATCAAGCCCTGACGACGTCACTAAATCACTTTTGGGCGCCATAAATGTAATACTCTGTGTATCGAGGGTTATGATGGTCTGTCTCCTTGAATCTAGAATAGAACAAAACTATAATGAAATGGGAACAGGTTGGCTTAAACAATAAACCCCCGGAGAACCTATGATACAAATACACCATGAAAAGAGATATATCACCTCTAATCCCGCCTCAGCAGAGATAAATAATGCAAACCCCTTTTGGGTGACCCAGCCCGAATTCATTGAACGCCAGCAAAAAAAAAGGTATAGATAGCAAGAGAGAAACCATCATTAAATATCCATTGCATCGCCATGCTCTGATGTGGTGTCAACCATATCCAGCAGCTTGGCATAAGGAACTGTCACGCGTTGAAGGTCACGGTGTTTGCCTAGAGACACGTTCGTTAGTAATTGAAGCGTTGGTAGGGTGGGGGAACAGGGAACAAAAACATACCAAGTGCTAAAATCACCTCCTTCAACAATGTTTCCCGTGGCCAGCCACACAGATCATCAGATCCTTCGCGCCAGTTACGGCCTTCACGTTCATTGGCCTGCAATTTCAAGATTCCCTCGCTGGCGTCGTCTTCGTCCTCGAAAATACCGCCGATGAGGCCCTTCAGAAGCTCCTCGACCTTCAGTTTCAGGCCCTCGGCACCGATACGCTTAGCGTACATAGACAGGTATAACCGGAACTCTTCCTTGGCACCCAGGGACAGAGCAGCAGCGAGACGATTCTCGAGATGAGCAATCGATACACTAGACTCGAAAGTCTCATACCCTTCGCGCGACAATAAAACCTTGATGAGACGCTGGAGGAAGTATGCTCTTCCACGCAGGAGGGTCTCATTCGTGGTGTTTCGCTCCAACCAAGGAATAATGCCAGCTGCGACAGCTGCCTTAGCATCCTTGTTATCTTGCTGTGCATCCTTGGCCTGCAAGTTGCTCACGGGTGCGTCTGTGGTGTTCCAGTACTGACTACCGACGGCCCACCAGGCTTCCGAGATGCGCTGCCATGTGAACATGGATGGGGAATAGGAGTATCCTTCGCCGTTAGACAAAGAAACAATGACACGGCCCTCCGAGTTAATGCGTGCATTTGTCACTGCGGGCGCAGCGGTGGGGTTCGCGCCCATGGTATGAATTGCAGCATCTAGGGCTGGCTGGAGGGAGACTGGTGGGTGAGGAGAAGACAAGTGCTTCACATTCCAGACATAGCACATACCAACAGAGGATATGCACAGGATCCATGGTCCATTGCACTCCAAAATGACGGGCTGTGCCTCAAGAACGAGCGCACTTACCAGACGACGACCTGCCGGTGTCCATAGATAGATCGATCCATCCTCGCAGCCAGCCGCCCACATGCTCTGATTACCAGTCACAAGAAGGACAGTCCGCGGTAAGAAATCCTGCCACAGTGGCTGGTCTCCGCGGAACAATGTCAGCCGTACTGGCTCACGGTCCACAACACGATTAGTCAGACTTGCCGGTGATGGGTTCCGAGCTTCGAAAACCACGTCCACTCGGCTTTTGGTAGAAGCCGAGTCTGTACCAGGGGCAGGTTGTTCCGTCGGTTTCCCGCTCGAATCTAGCGCGCGGACGATCTGGCTGCGAATTTTGGGGACTGCCAGACGAAGTTGGCTGACTGACATGCAAGGATTTGTGACTGCGGGGCGAATGAACTCTGGAGTTGGCTGTTGACCGGTGGTGGCGGATTGGACTTGAGCTGGTAGAAGGCCGTCGGGGGTATTGGCCATGATGGGGGTTGCACCGTTTTGACTGGCAAGCGTCACACGCTTTTCTACACTACCATCTTCGTCGCCTTCTATTTGGACCAGCTTGCGCTTGTTTCCAAGAAGAAGAGCAGTTAGGCCACCCTTGGGTAGACCATCAAATGGTTTTGACAAGTCAACAATGGTGGTCGGCGCATCAGCCTTGACCTGATTGCTGACAGATGCCATCAAACGGGCTTGTGGGAGAGATGACTCGCCGGCCCCAGCTCCAGATACTAGTAATGGGGCGATACGCTTTTTGCCCTCCTTGGTGTACGTTGGACGCTGCTTCAGTCTTTCCAGCTTGGCTTTGTAAGGGTCAGGCTTCTCTGATTCTGTGGCGGCAGGTGTCGAAGGAGTTCCATTGGTCTGGGTCTTTGTAGCCTCGGGAGCTGGCGAAGAGCCCCGAGCAGGTGTGGTCCCATTCGATGGCTGTGGGCCTTTGTCTCCATTCGTAGTAGGTTCAGCGCCATCACCCATCAGTGCACCCATTCTCCCTTCGACATGCTTGATCTCGCCAGCCTTGCTCTTTTCCTCTAGCAACAAGCTGTCAGTAGTTTCTGTGATACCGGCACCCTTCCGATTAGTTCCAAATTTAGTGAGTGATTTCTCATTCTCTTCCATTTCTGTGGCCCAGCCCAGCTCGCCATCTTCAAACCTGACTGCCACAATTGTGCCATCCAGAGCAGTAGCAAAGAGACACTTTCCATCAGGAGTCCAGGCCAGGTCTGAGATAGCTTTGGCAGCCATTTCCTGCGCAACGACAATCGGTCGTGCATTGCTCGTAATCCAGATACTGAGGGATTTGTCTCCACCGGCACAGGCAATGACAGTAATGTGGTGTTGTGGTACAGGCTGCCCGTCGGCTTGCTTCTTACCAGGCGGCTCTGTTGCATAAAGTCGTGGGGAGAACGAACAAACCTCAACAGGTGCCTCATGTCCAATTAGATTGATATCACCATCCCATGACCCGCGGTTTATGATAGCCACAGAGCTCACAGGACCGTTCACAGCATTTGCAGCTGCGATATGCATCCCATCAGGCGACCAAGAACAACGACGGAAATAGGCTGTCAAAGGAGAATTGGCGAATGGGGCTGTGATTGTTTGCTCAAGGACGAAATTGTTCATATGGTCGTGAGCTGAAGAATTGGGAACAGGGGAGGTAAATCGGAAGATGCGGACGGTCCGGTCATCACTAGCAGTTGCGAAATATTTGTTTGCCGGATCAAAAGTGATGCCTTTGACGTGACTCTGGTGGATCGCTATCGTCTTCAGTTTTTCAAATGAGTGACCAGACCACACCACAACCTTTGAGTCCAGCCCAACGGAGACCAGTATCGACGAGTCGAAGGACCATCCAAGATCCTGAACATCATTGTCGTGACCGATTAATCGCCGAATCGTGCGCCAGTTTTCGACGGGGGGTGCTTCATCGCTACCTGAGAGTTTTTCCACAACTGTCAGTTTCTGCCTCCATCTCTCCAGACCTAGAGTGTGTTCAAAGCGTACCAAATGTTGACGAGTGTGTTGGAGGATTAGCGTCAAGGGTGTACACGCAGACAATCTTGTCATCTGCGCCTGACGCCAGGTATTTCCCGTTGGGTGAAAAACGAACGGTGTGAATTGTGCCTGAGTGGTTGCTCATAGATGCCAATTGTTTTGGCTTGCCCTCAAGTTCGGGACTTCCGGTGCCGTAAATAGCCTCTGTTGACCAGATTCGCACGTATCCATCTAAAGTGAATCAAAAGCCAGGATATCAGCAATCATTTCCCTCTGCGGCGCATGGTCTTTGTGACCTCCACCTCAAAGCCGTAAAAAAGGTCTAGCTCACCTCCAGCGGCTGTGACTAGTCGCTTCCCATCTGGCGAGACATCGCAGCTGTAAACCTCAAAATCCTTGCGTTCACCTATATCAGAGAAATCACATTAGCAAATTTGGCCTTTTCATGGGATGATTTGGTTCTGCTCTCATGAAGCATTGTGTATCCATCCCATCAGGGCCGAGTAAAGAAAACCAGGGCGATCAAGCTCCGTACCTCCATGGGTGAGCCAAACCGGCTTTATGATATGCATCACGCCTGGCCCAGAGCGAAACCACGTTTATTCGCTTATTGCTCAAAGGTTTGAGAGGTCTTGCCTCGAAATAAGGTCGTGCGACACGTATCAGCGCCAAATGTACGCGGAGCGTGGGTAAGGAGGGGAGCGGCGTGGCGTGTCGTGTCGGAGCTGGTCTTTGGGTGTTTATATGAGGTTGACGTGGGACATGGCAGGACCAAGAGCCAAAACAAACGGGTTTCTCGGTCACGAAATCCAAAGCCAAAAAAAGGTGAGGCTCAGGTCCAGATGCGAGATGAGACCGGAGATTAAAGGGCGCGAATTTGAAAGTCGCGATCTCCAGATTTGCCTGGTCCGAGCTCCCGCGTTGAGAGGGTCTTTTTGAACTACAACAGTACAAAATCACCGCAAGAGCTAGAGCACCCATTGATTTCTTTTGTGGGAGGGAACAACTACATTTCGTAACTTGTATCTTATGTAGATATCTATTTCTTTTCTTCTGCTTGTTGGTTTCATGAAACAAAATATTACAACTAGAGAAAGACTATTTGCACACCCCTTAGCGCCATTTTTTGCTAGGCGTCCCATCCTTTTTGTACACTTGCCTCCCTTTCCCACACTCGTTTTCCTTGCCTCTTTATTGTTTGGTCTGCGTTAATAAGGGAATTACAACATGGCATAGGAGGAAGCATGTAGTAATGGGGGTGTGGACGATCTGAACCAAATTGTTCGATATTGACAGATCCTAAGGACTCATCCTCAAATGAGAATTTATCGGGCTATTAGCAATTTATAAGATCCGAAGGGGTAAGTACCAGAGCTCGGATATTATTAATAGATTGCTGATGATTGTCAGTTTCCTGCTTTAGTTCGATATAACCTCTTAGCCCTTCAATCTCTTCTAGAGGCCGAGAGGCAGAATGTGGCCGCTAAAGCGGGTATACCATCGTTGATACCAACCATACCTTGTCTCGACATACCCGGAAATCAAGTCTTATTAGACTCGTAGGTTAGAGAAGATGACGGTGTATAGCCTATTCCATTTCAACTTCTACTTTGATTTGCTAAGCAATTTAGTTAACACCGCATATACTAACTTGATCTCTATAGATCCCACGTCGGAAGCCACTTCCTAGAGTGAGTTCAGTAAGTTCGCCCACAATCTCGGTTTCTCGCCTATACCTTCGAACTCGGAGGCTAATCCGCTAAAACCACAGCCTCTTGAAACATGCTCGTATCCAACCCCCTAGTCTGTTCCTAGTCTAGATATAGGAACTAATACCTTAGGCTCTGATTTCTCTACTCCGGCGGAATTCGATCCTTTCTAGTTATTAGATATGCCAAGACCCGCACACTTAGACCTAGCCCAGTCTATATTCGATTATACGCCGCCACCGGCTGGCTCAGAGGGTTCTATACTATATAATACGCCCGAAAATATGGATACCATTAGTATGAGACCACCACTAGTAGAGCTAGCGGTCCTTATCTCCTAAGCTGCTAAGCAATCTTTAAGTTCATATATAGTTGATAATCCGGCCGAGAAGTATTAATACGCTAGTACTTCTCTTTCCCTTAAAGCCTTACAACACACCTAGGCCCCTAAAGTCGTGCCTATTGACCATACTCAAAACATGATACTATTATTTCTGGATTTAAGTACAAACAAACTTTAATAAGCTATAGAACTAGGTGACCGTCTTTTCCCCCGAGACTTGTCCTACTTGGAAACTTAAGTTAATCACTAGCAAGCTAAAGGATTGTGGAGTTTCGTGGACTTTAGAGTCTCACTAGGCTCGTCTATAAGATAAAGGATCGCCGGAATCTATAAACATATTAAGGAGATAGGTAACCCAAACGCAGAAAACTATATAAGGATCCGTCTCGCAAAAGTCTAAGTTAACATACTCTATAAGACCATCTATAATAAGGAAAAGAATAGGCGTCTTAATCTCGGACCGAGAAAATTCACTACCTATATCCTTAACTATATAGGCAGCCATTAGAAATACTGGCAACCGACGCCTTCTAGCTCCTAGAAAGTCATTTATTCGCGATGCTATCTTTCGATATAAGCAAGTTAGTAAAAAATGGTCGGTGTCATAAGGTCTAAGTATGACGTTACTTATTGGCTAAGATTATAGAAGGATAGTGTACGCGCTTCTATAAAGTTCGAAATTTCCCTAGCTAATATCATAAAGAGAAAATAGCCAATTCACTAAGATATAGATAAAGGCTTTAATGTTCTATGTTTCGGTATATCGGCCGGATATTATCGGTCTCTATAGCAACTTAGAATATGCTGTCAGCTATTTCCTAACCTATAATCGGTTGCTAGCGCGTCTAGGTGTCGACGATACTCGAAAAATGATCGGGATTCACAATTCAATAACAGCGATCGTAGATTAACAATTGGAAGGGTAGGTTGAAGATTACGCCGTTCTCTTTAGATGAATATCCAAGTCCGATTTTGGTTTAGAACGTTAGAGTTCAACCAGGATTAGGCCTACACTATTTATGCATTTGATTTTGCTTGGTCGAACTCTTTCAGTTACCTGCAAATAGAAACTAAGTCAATTAGTCCCGCCATACCACGTTCGAGCAATAGATCCTGTCACTCTACGTAGAGTCCCATGAAGAATGAGGAGCTCTGGGCAAACCGGCCGTTCAAGGACGAGGAGTTTTATGCTAAAAGGCAAATGAAAATTGCTGTGAAGAACCCTATAGTCTTCACGGAAAGAACCTTTTCTAGGAATATGCTTCAACTTTGTATGCACCGTCAAGAGTGGAGTTGAAACTATTGTATATAGCAACGAGAAGCACACGGGAAATGAGATTTGTTACGGTACGGAACCACGGATTGAGTTTGGCGGTTCGAGATAAATACTGTGTGTCCATTGGTCAGACAGCCAGTTGGCGGTTCAGAATCGCGACTCGGGAAGAAACTGTGCAGCCGCGATTCCTCTTTGTACCTAACCGTACGATCTTGTTTCAGGAGTTTCTATCGCGTTAAGATATGAGGAGGGTGCAGTCACATCCTCAAGGACGGAAGCAGTGTTTCTGGTTTCTTACAATTAGCTGCATCGAAAGGCCAGAGTGAAGGCTTGAACAGGAATGTACTGTACAGTTAAGTGGGACTCCAACCTAAAGGACGTACACATGGTATCATCACTTCTGCCCACAAGTCTAGGGCCCTGGCCATGAGGTCAATCATATCAGTCCCAATATCGATATGGTCATCAGAGAATACGGTGAATGGCTTGCATCAAATGTGTCTGATGATGCTTTCAAAGCTGCATTCCGACAAGCGTGCGATATCACCTTGTCAGATGGCTTTGAGCTTGAGCACTGGTTCCATACGGAAGAGGGCTCCGCATGGAAGATGATCAGGAGCGTGCATGGAGACTCACGGAGACCAAATTGCCAACCAAAACGGGGATGGCAAAAGCGAGATATCATTGGCTAGCTAGATGTTCCGTTTCCTGTGGATAGTTGTTTGTAGCTAGCTCGTTAAATTAACAGCTTCAAATCTTCTCTTACCTCCAAGTCTTTCTCTTTATTTTTCCATCCTGCTTCTGATAGGATGCTCTGGATGTAGAGACCAATAATGTAACAACTAGTTATATAGTTATATACCTTGCTTTCCCTGGAAGTATGGATGTGCCAGTGCCATTGGATATCTAATATAATAAAGATCGAGAAAGCCGCATAATGTGGTTACTGTAACTGGTAATTCTCTAGTAGTGTGATAACCAACGGCATGTTGGAGGGACATCATAAAATGGATACAATTACTTCAAGGAGCGATTGGCAGCGAGCTGGGGAATCACGCACGAAGTACCGTTCCAAAAAGAAAGTGGGGGAGTAACAACGGATCAGAGGAGCCAATGTGTGATTGGTTCCTGGCTACTCCTCGCTCCACCTTGGAGAAGCGCCCCAAGCAGGCTTGCTTTCTTCTGACAGAGCCCGCCCTGGGACAAGACCACCATGTATCTTTACTCGTAACATGTTGAATACCACCTACCGACATCCCCAAGTCAAGCCACAAAGTCGTGAGGATGATGGATTCCTGCCACTGGATGGAAAGGATCTTAATTCTCTCACAGATGAGGCTCTGGTAACCCTTTTCACAACCTGGATGCGGAGTCTGGACCGTTGAGGCGTAACTGCATCATTGGTGGCCCCGCGGTCTTGCCTTTTATCCTGGAGATCAGGCGAGCCGGAATGGAAGGCAACCCGCTGACTCGTTCCAAAATGGCCTGAAAGTGGGGTTCGTGGGAGAGTCGCTAGCTAAACGTCCATAGCGCTGCCAACTACAGTATTGGATCGCCGGCTAACCTAGTGAGCTAAGCAAGGGTGGGATTTTCCGCGATTTGAAGTTTCACGGTTTGGTGTTCGCGGTTTGGAGTTCGCAGTTCTGGATAGTAAGACGTCGCCCGCCTCCACTAGGCATCTTATGCAACAATTAAGAGCCAATCATCCCCGAAATGGCCGATGTGTATTGAGACCTGATGGCTCAATCAGGGACCATCAGCATTAAGCAAGCAAGCCTGTTCCTGGCAAGGGATAGAGCAGGTACGTCTTTACTTGTCGATAAGGTCCGTTGGATAGTGACTGCATGATGTCCAACCCCCCAAAGCCTAGAGTATACAGTAGTGTATTACGCAGAAAGACTGACAACGAGATAGGTAAGCCTATTCTCTCTATTTGGAAAGAGTTTTCGCTGACTACTAACTTCGTTATGCACCATCCTCACAGCGAGATCATAACGCAAGTTATCCTTCGAAGCAAACGGCTTTTATTGGAGGACGGAAGGACCGAGTGATGCAATTAAAATACTCGTCTTGCTACGGTGACTGTACTTTGAGGATTGGAAGGAGGACCGAATTTATCTATGTAAATCCAACCCTCCTTCACATTTGAACCAAAAAAGCGAGCGGAGATAAAAGGCAAATATTGGAAAACCTCCCCCCCCTCCCAACACCCGGTAAAGAGATTTTGAAAAGAGGGGTTATGCAGGTATGAGTTGTCCTGCAAGATGTTAGGACACGTCAGATTTACAAAGTACAAGGCAGTCTTACTTACGTCCCTCTTATCAAAGAGGATACCTGCCTGGCGTATCCAAGATTATCTTTCCCTTCTCCGGACAATCACATCCACCCATCCATCCGTACAACCTTCCGCGTTAGAAATATTTTTACTGTTTGAAGGATCACGAGAGCTACAAATTCTACAGCTGTCTCCTTTCCCGATGACTCACCGCGGATATTGGCGATCTCGGGGCAATACGAGCAACCGAGGAGGACCCAACAGCTTCAGAAAACGCAATCAGTCGGAAACATTCTGTGTGCACTTTCAACGTGGCACGTGCCACTACGGTGAGAGGTGCAGATTCTCGCACGATGTGAATAAGGCTTCCGACTTCAGGTCAAACCCGGCTGCATACCATCCCACAACCCATGATCTGGACGCTCGGAATCAATACTTCGACTGGAAGAGACTTCTTAGAAATGGGATCTTAGGGTCTGGATATTCGCGAAGGGAACACGAAGAGATCGTTCAATTCTGGAACGGGGCTCTTGAAATTCTTGAAAGCGACAGCAGAGAGAATCATCAATTCCTCGCCAAAGATCTTGTGGACGACAATCTTCATGGGTATGATTTTATCCTGGCAACTGCAGATGCAGACAATCTAGAGGGAGTAAGACCTTTTCCAACTTACAACGAGCCGTTTCTTAAAGTCCTTACCCATACTTCTCTCTTGAACTGTCTTTCTGTCGATCCGTTTGTTGGCACTCTGTACACATCCTTTGGTGGTACGAATGGAGATCGAGCAATCAGATATCTGAGAAGTGTCTGCCGGAGCCTGATGAGTAAAGGTGAAGAGACCAACGAAAATTTACCGGTCATCTCTCTGGACATGATGAAGTTACTGTTGAATACTCTGTACCAACTTTTGTCAAGAGTCCGACCCGCTCGATTCCACGATGAAATTCCCGCACTGCTCGACCTAATCCGCGAAGTGGGCTCCCAAATTACCGAAACATGCTCGAAGGCCGACATTGACGGACTTGAGAGCAGAATAGAAGTCATGCAGAGCCTGATCGCTAGCGCAAACCGCAGTCTTTTTACACCCAGGGTGCATGAGGAAAATCTCCAGAGTGGATCAGCCCTGTCGTCTTTTCCGCTGGATATGCAAACACCTGGTGGGAGACACGACAATGACCTTGCAGAAATCTCTCAAGTTCAGATCCTTCCTACCCATGGAGAGATTGTCAGCGGCAATTCAGAATATCTACCCTCTACCAACTTCCTTCAGCCGCACTTTCTCCCCGACCCATTGCAAAGATACATTGACTCAACATTCCGACTCCTGCGCCATGATATCTTCGGCTCAGCCAAAGATGTCCTTCGAGATCTGCTGCAGCAGAATGATTTGACACGGTTTTCATATTCCTCAAGGAAAGATAGCGGGGCACATCTCTATCTGGGAGCACAGGTTCTCCAAATATTTATCAATGAGAGAAATGACCTCGAAGCGACCGTGTCCTTTGCTACTCCCCCACAAGTCCGCAAAAAGACATCCAACGAGCAATGCAGATGGTGGCAAGACTCCAATCGACTAGAGGAAGGAAGCCTAGTGTGTTTCTTGACGTCCGAAGAAACTCACAGGAGGCTTATTTTCCTCGAGGTCACTGTGAAGAATGCTTCCAAGGACCGAGCGCACCGGAACAAGAGTAGTCTTGTTTCTGATAGGTTTCCACCTAGTATTACGGTCAAGCTTGCGGCATGCCTACAACAAGAACTGATCCTCCTGGGCCGGTTTTACAGCAAGAAACTCACCGGTATTCTGGTCGACTTCCATGGCTTGATCCCTGCCACGTTCGCCCCTATCCTGAAAAACCTTCAGCGAATCCAACGCGAAGGAGACTTGGCATTCCAAAAATGGATCTTGCCAGGCCGTAAGGATGATGAAGATGGTCACAGCATACCCCCACCGGCATACGCGCGCAAACCAGGATTTGTCTTTCCCCTGACTTCGATCACAACTGTTGGAGCTGAAAAGGTTACATTGGACCCGAGTACCCCTGAGTCTATTGACCTCTTGAAGCTGCAAACTCAAACTGGTCTCGACCATGGCCAGTGCCAGGGACTTATCGCGGCTCTCACACGAGAGTATGCCCTCATCCAAGGCCCACCGGGCACCGGGAAGTCCTATTTGGGTGTTAAGCTTGTTCAAGTTCTCCTTGAGATCAAGGAAAAGGCAAAGCTAGGGCCAATTCTTGTGATGTGAGTACTGATTTCATGCCTTCTTGTATCTTTACTTACAGGAATTACAGCTGCTATACCAACCATGCCTTGGACCAATTCTTAAAGCATCTTCTTGATGTTGGAATCCAGAAAATCATACGCATTGGTGGTCGCAGTCAGGCCACTGAGCTTGAAGGCAAGAACCTTCGCGTTGTCAGCAAAGGCATTGGGAAGACGAGGGTAGAGTCGCAAACCCTTGGCATGTCCTACGGGAGACTTGAGGACTGCATGAAGAACGCTGGATATGCAATGAAACCTCTACATCAGTCTCAAAAAGGGCTGTCTTGGGCCGCGATGGAGCATTTTTTACACCGAAAATGGCCCATCATACATGAACAACTGGAGCGACCAGACACGGACGGATTCACAACTGTTACTGATGATAAATTACTCAACTGGCTTGGAGTCAAATCTATGAAAACCCAGAAAGACCAGAATGAGAGTGAAGTTGACGATGTGCGCTTGGAAGGCCTCACACGCGCTGCGAATGAAAATATTCACAGTCTCTCGATACCGGAACGCCAGATTCTTGCAATGAGCTGGTTCAGACAGTGGCAGGAAATCGAAACCGCTTCGCTTTTCGAGGCTCTTGATCGCGCTGCAAATCTTCGCGGAGACATCAATGCAGTCCATGAAGAGGTCAACCGCAGAGCCTTGATTCAAGCAGATGTAGTAGGTATCACGACCACATCCCTTGCACGCCATATCGAGACACTGCGCCGAGTAGGAACAAAGGTCATTATATGCGAGGAAGCAGCTGAGGTAATGGAAGCCCATGTCATCTCAGCCCTCATGCCAGGAGTTGAACACTTCATTCAGATTGGGGATCATCGACAGCTGCGACCACAGATTCAAAATCATTCACTTAGTCTTGAATCATCCACGGGAAAGACGTGGCAGCTAGACAGAAGCCAGTTTGAGAGACGCGCTCTTGGTGAGCCAGGTCTTAAGCCTGCCCCTATTGCACAGCTTAATGTACAGCGAAGAATGAGACCCGAAATCTCGCAACTTATCAGGAGTGTCTATCCCAAACTAGAGGATCATGAAAGCGTGACGACTGTACCCAATGTTGTTGGAATGAGGAACAACCTCTTCTGGCTGGACCATCTTTGCGATGAAGACTCGAGAGATGATGGCAGCCGTGTGAAGTCTCATAGCAACCAGTGGGAGGTCGATATGGCTACTGCTATTGTTCGGCATCTTGTTCGGCAGGGAGAGTACAAGAGCACGGATATTGCCCTCTTAACTCCATATACCGGGCAGTTGCGGAAGCTCAGGACATCGCTTAGCAATGATTTCGAGATTTGTCTTAGTGAACGAGACCTAGAAACCTTGGCTGCGGATGGGTTTGAGAAGGCTGAAGATGAAAATCCCGAGTCAAATAGTCGCAAGGCACTCGAGAAGAAGACGTTGCTTCAGACGCTCCGCCTTGCCACAGTGGATAACTTTCAAGGCGAGGAGGCAAAAGTGATAGTGGTCTCACTAGTTCGCAGCAACTCAAATCGCAAGGTCGGCTTTCTGCGCACCGAAAACCGCATTAATGTGCTCCTCAGCCGGGCTCAACACGGCATGTATCTCATTGGAAATGCTCAAACATACCAAAATGTGCCAATGTGGGCCGATGTCCACTCTCAGCTCTCCCGAGCGAATGCAGTTGGTATGGAGTTGGCTCTGTGCTGCCCTCGCCATCCAGATACGCCTATTCTATGCTCTGAGCCTCACGACTTCGAAAGGAAGAGTCCAGAGGGTGGGTGCAGTCTTCCGTGCGACCGTCGACTTGAGCCATGTGGCCATCAATGCCAGGCCAAGTGCCATTCGGCGGTCATGCACGACGGCTTTGCGTGCGGAAAGCCTTGCCCGCGTATCCGATCAACTTGTCACCACGAATGCCCTAAGCTTTGTGGTGAAGATTGTGGCCTTTGCTTGACGAAGATTCAAGACGTTGAGCTTCCTTGTGGTCATATCAAGAAGGTCCTCTATTGCCATCAGATGTTGAACCTGGAGCTCATCAAGTGCGATGTTGAGGTTGAAAAGATTGTTCCTAAGTGTGGCCATAAAATCCAGGTTGGCTGTTTTAAGGATGTCACATCCCCGATCTTCAGTTGCTCTGAGCCATGCACCGATATTCTCAGCTGTGGCCACAACTGCAGTAATTGCTGTGGAAATTGTCTCCAGGAAGTTGTTGACGGAAGAAAAGTAACCAAGCATCCGAAGTGCACAAAGACATGTGACCGTCCACACGGTGTTTGCAACCATAGGTGTCCCAAGGAATGCCACGATGGGGAAAGCTGCGGTTCCTGCGAGGCAAAGTGCGAAGTAAGACTCACTATCACCCATTATCTCATCATTGTACAGAAACACTAACCATGCCATAGGTCCGATGCTCGCATTCAGCATGCGACTCAACTTGCGAAAAGGCATGTGCACCATGCATCGAGAAATGCACCTGGTTCTGCCCCCATCAAGGTTCCTGCTCAATGCCTTGTGCGGCACCATGCAATCGACTTCCTTGCGATAAGCGATGCACTAAGAATCTTGAATGCGGCCACCAGTGTCCAAGCCTCTGTGGGGAAGATTGTCCAAACAATCTGTGTCAAAAGTGCGGCGATAAGAGTGATGCTCGTGTTGACTTCATCGAAATGAAAGACTACTCCGAAATCAACCTCGATGAAACTCCGATTATCGTGCTTGGATGCGGTCATTTCTTTACAAGTGAGTCGGTTGATGGACTGGTTGGCCTAGATCAAGTATACATAAGGGATAAAGATGGAAAGTTCGAAGACCTCCGCGATCTCTCTTCTTCTCTCGCTATAGCCATACCCTCGTGCCCTGACTGTAAACAACCTATTCGCCAGTTTGTGACGAAACGTTACAATCGTGTTGTCAATCGTGCTGTCATGGACGAGACTTACAAGCGGTTCCTGGCCAAGGGTCGCATAGACCTCGCAAGCCTTGAATCGCGTCTGAATGATATTGAACACAAGCTCAACTCCAAGGGGGCGTTTCTACTCCCTGGGAATGCCGCTGTAAAGCTCAAAGCACTTGATACAGAGGCCTTGAAACTTAGCAAAACCATGCAGGCCGAGAATCAACCGATGAAACGGCTCATGGATGCGATTACCGCCAGCCAGCAACTGGAACAGGACGAAATAGCCTCCCTATCAGCCAGAATGGAGGCAACGAATTTAGCAACCCAGGAACCCGATAGTCAAATCACTCTCGGCGCAAGGCTAATTCAGATGAAATCCCAAGAAATTGCAATTAGCCATTTGTTTAAAGTTGCGGAGTCAAGAAAAGATCCTCCAGAAGCACGGCCAAGTGTCACCAAAGTATCACCAATGTTGACTCGGGTGTTGGAAAATTGCCGAGACTTGATAACTCAGGCGCATGAGCGAAGTCTCTACCGCATCGTCATCACGGCAACCATCTCATTGGCGAAAATCGCCCAGCTGGACGCGTGGTATCACCGCACTCATCCAGCAAAAACAACATCGGATCTGAATCCCAAAGAAGCCGGCGCCAATTCTGGAAAGCTCGAAAATCGCACTGAAACCATCCGCGATCTCCTCACCACTGCGTTAAAACTATGCGACGGACTGGGGAACTGCCCCGAGCTCCAAGAACAGGTCCAGGAAATAACCCGTCTCTACGAGGGGCCGCGATATGAGACAGTGACTTTAGAAGAATTGGAATCAATCAAGACGGCCATGGTCAGTGGGCGAAGAGGAATAGCGACTCACTCTGGGCACTGGTACAATTGCGTCAATGGACATCCGGTGAGTAAAGTTCCTAGTCTCGATCTGTCCATGTCCCAAATCACTTTGATGGGACAAATGAGCTAAATAATAATTTTCTAGTTTGCTATTGGAGAGTGCGGTATGCCGATGGAGCAAGCTAGATGCCCAGAGTGCGGAGCACCTATTGGAGGTCAAAACCACACGGCTGTTGCGGGCGTATCTCGAGCGCGGGAAATGGAGTAGATGGAAACCATATTATATTTCGATTATGGTAGGAAAATACGTGTTTTCTTTTCTTTCCCTGATACTACACACGGATCTAGACTCAAATGTTTTTAGACAGTTTATCAAGCGTCTGCATTTTATCGGCTTTTTGACTCATTGAGCAAAACCCACAGAAAAGAAAGCCATACTACGCAGCGGTATAGGCGCCAACTGCCAAAACCTTATTTCCGGTAAATGTGTCAAATTAAGTTGTATAGTAAAAATGGGGGGTCCAATCAATAGTGTTCAAATCTCTGCATTTCTGTATCGGCTCTCCTTACAATTTATATAGAGCCTAGATTATATAACTTTAATTACAAAACATGGAGGATAAATAAATCCTCCGGTATGCCGGTCTTTATACTCCGGCACACCCCCTCAGCTATCCTAGTATAGGATTGCTAGACTTAGTAGATCGGTATAGTGATCTCTCTAGGCTATTAAATAGCCTATGTCCACTATTCTTAGCATCCTTAGGAAGCGTTTAGACTTCTACCGAGAGAGTATCTTTATAAGTCTATCTATAACCATGCTCTCTATCGGTACCTATCGCACTATTATACGTCCTTCTCTAACCTCTTAGCGAAGCTAATAGCGATAAATATCGATATACCGAAGCTTCGTTTCGAAGGTAGTGTCCTCACTAGTAAGAAGGTTAATCGT